>VSMD01113864.1:0-49146 GCA_008750895.1 Mirza zaza
GGGTCAGAAGGCAGAAGACTGAATTCCAGATTCTCGAAGCTGTGAGCAACGAATCTGGCCTCTTGGAAAGCTCTTAAGATATCCAGAGGTTGGCCGGGCGGGGTGGCTCACGCCTCTAATCCTAGCTCTCTGGGAGGCCGAGGTGGGCGGATCATTTGAGCTCAGGAGTTCGAGACCAGCCTGAGCAAGAGCGAGACCCCATCTCTACTATAAACGGAAAGAAATTAATTGGCCAACTAATATATAGAGAAAAAATTAGCCGGGCATGGTGGCACATGCCTGTAGTCCCAGCCACTCAGGAGGCTGAGGCAGTAGGATCGCTTGAGCCCAGGAGTTTGAGGTTGCTGTGAGCTAGGCTGATGCCACGGCACTCACTCTAGCCTGGGCAATAAAGTGAGACTCTGTCTCAAAAAAAAAAAAAAAAAAAGATATCCAGAGGTTTACCCAATTAACCCAATCTATATCAGAGTAAATCCTCTTCACACTTGGCCTTCATACCAAACTTCCCATCCTGAGTGTCTAACTCAGGACAAACTGACCCTAAGTAGCAAGAGAGACGCAGGCCAGTTGTGACCTGAATATATTAACTACATTTGTTAGACTTTGGGCAACAAAAAGCAGAAATGTTAGATGTGATTTCCTGGGCATAAAGATTCTGTATTAAACACCTTCAAGGGGCTCTGGACAGACCTTCCCTTTACAAGAACTCAGCCCCAAGTCCCTTCCACACTGCTGTGAGCAACCGCAGTTGACAGCTTCGGGGAGAGACAGGCAGGCAGGCCACAGGCAGGCCGCGGTTACCATGAGAACGTGCCCTCCTCGGTCTCAGAGATTTTGTGTGTTTACGTTGTTCACTCGATATGGCCTTAGCAGGGTTGGCCCAGGTCCAACACTTGAAACGAGTGGACTGAAAGGTTCTATAGGGGCCGGGGGTGAAGAACCCAAGACTGTCTCAGCCCGGCAGGCTCTGCAGGGATGAAACGACACGTGGATCCTGGTGACACCAGTGATCTCGAGGAGATGGTACGCTCCATTTGTTAGAGCTGACAGCTTGTAGCTACCGACCGAAAAAGCCCGACTTGGTTTTTATTCTTCCCTTAAATAAACACTAATTTTCTTCTCTGCTTCTAATAATACAATGACTCTACTGGTGTTTGGAAACACGACTTTTTCTTCTCACAGGACAGCATCTAGAATCTTCTTTTAAAATCTGCTTCCAAAAGGGAAAAAAAAATTATTTTTCCATTTGAAGGAAGCATTAATATTTTCCATATGTGTTGGCTCCTGAGGGTGGAATTAATATTCAGATTCAGATTCAAGTGCAGGCCCGCAGCTCACAGGCAAGCCGCAGCCGTGCGTGTCTCAGCCGCTCGGCAAATCCACCGCCCGCCCGAGTGCGAGGAGCTGGCAGGGCTCGCCGGGCCGAGCTCTGAAATCAAGCCCTCAGCCGGGCTTTGAGATGAGATTTCCTGGGCAATGCCGACCGAGGCAGCTCCTCTGCTAGAAAGGTCAAAAGATACTTTTTCACTTTGCGGGCATAGGCATTCATGGAATGTTCTAGCTGGAAAGGGCCACAGAGATCACCACGTGTGGGCTCATGTCTGGCAGGTGAGAGAACCGGAGCTCACCGCGGCACCCGGATCTGCCCAGGTCTGGCCACCTCCACGGCCAGGACTTGCTGCCCTCAGTCCCGGGGACAGTACCCCAACTCTGCGTCCAGGACCATGCATGCATCCAGCAGTCTGTAAAATGTTTTGCCATTTGGGGAAAAAAATATTTAAAGGGTGCATATATAATTCCGGGAAATGTAAATAAATAAGATTTAATTTTTCTGGCCTTCTCAAGCTGTCATTTTATAAAAATGAGTTCTATTTGAGTAGGTAGTACATAAACACAAGATTCAAAACATATTAAAAAGCGTAGAGTAAAATAAATCTCCCCCCATTGCTGACCTCCGGTCCCTTGGTTGCCTTCCCGAGAGCCCAGCAGTGATGCTAGTTTCTTGTGTACCCTTTCAGACAAACCCAAAAAACAATCTTTAAAAATTATTTAAAATGCATTGTTGTCACTTTTTCCTCGTGATCACAAACCCCTGTAGGGACATTGTGACATTGTGAATAATACATAGTTGTTGCCCAGGTAATTTCTCCCGAAGGCTAAACTGAGAGAACCTAAGAGGATTTGCAGGTTGGCAGGGGAAAGCATGTTGCTGCCGGATTGCTGCATTCATTCGATATTTTGTCTCTAATATCTGTATTTTCGTTCTAAAATTTCCGTGTCCTCAAACTAACGAACAAACAGCTCACAGCATGGCTGTTCAGAATTTGTGGCTTTCAATGACCAACTGCCTAGATAGAGACTAATCAACGGAAAGCCCATTCTTTATTTTTGAGAGACAAAAATTTGCAGCCTTGCCTTTTCACATAATTCTTCATTATCTGTGATCAAAAATCAAGACCCATAAAGAATTAAAGGAAGAAAGCAAGGAACGAAACCATGTTGCATCTTTGTCTGAGATTTCTCTGGTGTTTGTGTCCCATATACTCCCTGCTCCCCAAACCAATCCCATTGCTCCGGGTCAAGCCCCCTTTCTTTGCTGGAACTATTCAAATGGAGTCCTGTTGGTTACCCCTGCATAGTCCGGTCACTGTGGCAAGCGGGCGAGCAGGAGGGGCTGTAAGGCGAAGTCAGAGGTAACTGGGACCACACGTAATAATGAGCTTAGATTTCATTGTACTGACACTGACGAGGAGATGCTATTGCAAGATTGGAAGGAAAGGATTTACCTTAACATCAAACTCATCATTACTCTTGAGCAACTCAGGTTCGAACTGCACAGGTCCACATCCGTGTGGAGTGGGTGAAGACCTTCATGCTGACCCACTCCCACCTAATCAATAGTAAACCTATTTTCTCTTCCTTATGATTGTCTTCATGACATTTTCTTTTCTCTAGCTTACTTTATTGTGAGAGCACAGTATATAACACACATACAAAAAATATGTCAGTCCACTGATACATTATTGGTAAGGCTTTCAGTTTTGGGGGGAGTCAAAAGTTATGCGTGGATTTTCAACTTCATAAGGGTCAGCACCCCAAACCCCCAAGTGTTCAAGGGTCAACTGTGTGTGTGTGTATATATATTTGTATATATTAAATATATATATTTATACACACACACCTATAACATATTTTATTTTATTTTATTTTTTGGAGAGAGAGTCTCACTCTATTGCCTGGGCTAGAGTGCCATGGTGTCAGCCTAGCTCACTGCAACCTCAAACTCCTGGGCTCAAGGGATCCCACTGTCTCAGCCTCCTGAGTAGCTGGGACTACAGACGTAGGCCATGATGCCTGGCTCATTTTTCTATTTTTAGTAGAGACTGGGTCTTGCTCTTGCTCAGGCTGTTCTCGGACTCCTGACCTCAAGCAATCTCCCACCTCAGCCTCCCGGAGAGCCACTGTGCCTAGCCCGCACAGCTATAACATATATTGAAATCATTCAGGATGCCACATGGAGCATGACTAGAGAACAAGAAGCTTTGCAGTAGTTTAGCTGAGAAGCAACAGAGGCTGGAGGATGCCCGGAGTGGTGGAGTTGGAGGGAAGTGGATAGATTTGGAGCATGTCTTGAAAGTACAGGAGATAGAACTTATTGTTGGATTGGATACAGGCAGGCATGAAGGAAAGAGCAATTAAAAATAATTCCTCCTAGCTCTCTGGGAGGCCGAGGTGGGCGGATCGTTTGAGCTCAGGAGTTCGAGACCAGCCTGAGCAAGAGCGAGACCCCACTTCTACTCTAAATAGAAAGAAATTAATTGGCCAACTAATATATATAGAAAAAATTAGCCGGGCATGGTGGCACATGCCTGTAGTCCCAGCTACTTGGGAGGCTGAGGCAGCAGGATTGCTTGAGCCCAGGAGTTTGAGGTTGCTGTGAGCTAGGCTGACGCCATGGCACTCACTCTAGCCTGGGCAATAAAGTGAGACTCTGTCTCAAAAAAAAATAAATAAATAATAATTCCTAGATATCTAGCCTCTGTTACTAGACAAATGCAGTTCTATCCTGAATTGAGATGGATTTGGGGACAAACACAATTTGAGAGGGCTGTGTGGAGAAGTCGGGGGTTATGCTTGGGCCATCTCAAATCTTAGATACCTGAGTAGACATGCTGATGTCCTTCCCGCCACACGGCCCTTCCTCCTCGGCCTTCTCTGCTGGTCCTTCCTCAGGGCCCCACTCCTTGGCTGGACCAGTGGCCTATCCACACGCACTCCCTTGGAGACTTCCTCTAACCTCACGGCTTTATAGGCTACACTACTGTTGTCCCCAATTCTAATCTCCAGGCCAGCTGGACCTCTGCCCTGAAATCCAGGCCCACATTTGCAACTGCCTATGCAACGTCTCTAACACACAACTTAAACTTTCCTTCCAAATTAGGATTTGCCAGATAAACTAAAGGATGCCCAGTTAAATTAGAACAACAGTGAATATTTTAAAATGTAAATATAAGCAATGTTACATGCGATATACTTATCCTAAAGTACTTGTTGTTTAGCTGAAATTCAAATTTAACCAGACTGCCTGCATATTTATTTGTTAAATGTTTCAACCTGACTCAAAACCATGTTCAATCCACTATCTTCTCCATCCTAATTGGTAGCAACTTATCCTTCCAATTGCTGAGTCCAAAGATACTTGAGTCGTCTTTCATTCTTCTCTTTTTTTCCTCATCCCATATTTAATCTGTCAGCAAATCCTAGTGCCTCTACCTTCTAAATGTATCTATGATCTGAAACCTTTTACCGTCTTCACCGCTACCCTCTGAGCCCAGACACCATCGCCATTTAAATTGCTAAAAAAGGCTCCCGGGCTCATCTTTGCCCCTTAGAGTCTATTCTCAACAAAGCAAACAAAGGAAGCCTCTAAAAAGTAAGTCACTCTTCTGCTTCAAACCGTCGGTAGGTCTTCATCTCAGTCCGTGTCAAAGCCAAAGGGTCGCTGTGTGTGGCTGAGCGGGCTCCACAGGGTGCGCCCCTCCCTGCGTCTCTTCCCTGACCTTCTCTCCTGCCACTCTGTCCCCTTCACTGTGCTGCCGCTCCGCTCACCTCCTCTCCGGTCCCCAGTGCACAAAGGCACACCTGCCACTCTACTGTCACTGTACCTCCTGCCTCGATTGTTATTTCCCCAAGATAGCCCACGCCATTCCTCAAATGTCCCCTTCTCAGGAAGACATTCTGCCACCATCCTACTTAAAATTGCAATTTTATTCCTTCCTGACACTCACTACCTGTCTCTCCTGCTTTATTTTTCTCTAAGTACTTTCCAGTGTCTAAGACACCATCTAATTCACTTATTTTTGTCTATTTTTAAGTGATGTAGCTATTCTCCAAACCTAGAATGGTATCTGGAATTTATTTACAGGTGATCAATAAATATGAGTGGAATTAATCTATCAATGTATTAATCGAGCTGGGTATTGGTTATACAAACCTGGAGTTCCAGGGAGATGTCAGGGCTGGAGACGTAGATTTGGAGTCATTGGGATGTGGAGGTACGAAAGTCATGGGATCGGTGAGGTCACCCAGGAGAGTATGCAGACAGACACGAGATGGGGACCCTGGACATTTAGAAATGAGAGGGAGAAGGAACAACAAAGGAATGAGAGGTGGCATCCCCTATGGTACAGGGGGAACCAGAAGAGCCTGGCATCAAAAAAAATGAGAAAACACTGTTTCAAGAAGGAGGAGAGTGGCGATCTGAAAGGCATGCTGCCGAGGGAAGCAGACATGCCACCGTGGAACTCGGCAGCTTAAAGGCCACTGGCAACGTTGACAACAGCAGCCCGATGGGGCGGAGGAGGGGGGGCAGAAGCTGGTCTGCAGGGAGATGAGGAGAGGTGCTTTGCCAGCCGAGCTGCAGAGGATGGCCGGATGGCTGGGAGCGGGGAGAAGGGAGGGCTGAATCCCCCAGGGTGAGGGGTGCAGCTCTCTTTAAGGGTCAGGCGCTGTGAGACTGGTTGATCAGTTGGCTACTGAGAAGAATGGCGCAGCAGAGATAACGAAAGTGATGAGGGCCAGGCGCCGGTGGCTCACACCTGTAATCCTAGCACTCTGGGAGGCCGAGGCGGGCGGATTGCTCGAGGTCAGGAGTTCGAAACCAGCCTGAGCAAGAGCAAGACCCCATCTCTACTATAAATAGAAAGAAATTAATTGGCCAACTAGTATATATAGAAAAAATTAGCCGGGCATGGTGGTGTGTTCCTGTAGTCCCAGCTACTCGGGAGGCTGAGGCAGGAGGATCGCTTGAGCCCAGGAGTTTGAGGTTGCTGTGAGCTAGGCTGACGCCATGGCATTCACTCTAGCCTGGGCAACAAAGCGAGACTCTGTCTCCAAAAAATAAAATTAAATTTAAAAAAAAAAGAAAGTGACGAGGCAGGGAGGAGAGAGGGACACTTGAAGGAGCAGGTCTTTAAGGAGGCCAGAGGTGGGCTTGGGACACAAGGGGAAAGGCTGGCTCCAGACAAGGGCAAAGGGGAGGGAGGACAGAGAGGGGGACCAAAGGCACAATAGTCTGAAGATGAGGGCGCTCCCAACCCTTTCTCTGCCGATGTGTGGGTGTCCACCTCCTTCTGTGCCCGTCTGCGCTGACAGGATGCAAAGAGAGACCGACACAGGGGTGCTTATCTAGCTGAAGGTACTGAGATACTCCTGCTTCTGCCCACGGGGTGGGGGCGCCTCAGAGGAAAGTTACTGAGAGTTTCCAGCAAACTCCTGCTAGGATGAGGCCGTCCGGTTTTCTCCAGCTGAGCGGTTGCTGGTTTCCTCATTAAACAAAGTTCCATGGCAAAGATGCCCAGTTTCCGGATAGGCTTCGGGTCAGGAGCTGGGCAACCCCTGCAGAATCACCCTGAATGTGCTCTCCGGGCCCAGCTCAGGAGAACACCAGCCGTCCAAAAGCGGATTCCTCACCCCGAAGTGGAAGGGTACGCCCTTGACCTGGCCGCGGGGAATATCTGCCACTTCCAAGTGTCTTTCACGGCCTTCTCAGATCAACAGGTTTCTGAGCCAGAAACCGGAAACAAAGACATGCCGGCAGCAGGCTGGACAGCAGCGTGGAGGTTGTTTTAGAGCATTCTTTGAACGGCACTATACTATTTCCTAAAGGTTTGAAACCTTGTCTCGTAACATTTCCCACAATGACGAACTTAGCAATCACGCTTTTTATGTAACAAAGAGCACAAATCACACAAATCATAACCGTACATTCGTTCTTCTTATCATCCCTACTTCCATTGAGGCAGCTCCTTGGGCTCCACGGAATGAGCGTGTCCGCGCAGGAAGGGCCTGGCGTCCTGTCGTTGGGGTCTGTGCACTGCCGAGCCACTTCTGTGGTCCACCGTGAATGAGCTCTTATGCAAAAGCACATATATAAAGTAGGCCGGGCGCGGTGCCTCATTCCTGTAATCCTAGCACTCTGGGAGGCCGAGGCGGGCAGATTGCTCAAGGTCAGGAGTTCGAAACCAGCCTGAGCAAGAGCGAGACCCCCGTCTCTACTAAAAATAGAAAGAAATTAATTGACCATCTAAAAATATATATACAAAAAATTAGCCGGGCATGGTGGCACATGCCTGTAATCCCAGCTACTCGGGAGGCTGAGGCAGGAGGATCGCTTGAGCCCAGGAGTTTGAGGTTGCTGTGAGCTAGGCTGATGCCGCGGCACTCACTCTAGCCTGGGCAACAAAGTAAGACTCTGTCTCACAAAAAAAAAGAAAAAAAAAAAGAACCCACATACATAAAGTCTGTGACAAGATGTGACTGTGCTGGGAAAGCACAGAGCTATCTTTCTGGAAAGCGATCCCAGATACCTGAAGGCACTTTTGGGTTTTGTTTTATAGACTTTTCTCCTCCAACTTTGTATTACAATTTTTTTTTTTTTTGAAACAGGGTCTTGCTCTGTCTCCCAGGCTAGAGTGCAGTGGCATCATCATAGCTCACCGCAACCTCCAACTCCTGGGCTCAAGTGAGCCTCCTGCCTCAGCCTCCCGAGTAGCTGGGACTACAGGCGCTCGCCATGACGCCTGGCTAATTTTTATATTTTTGTAGAGACCGGGTCTCGCCGTGTTGCTCAGGCTTTACACAATATTTCATACATATGAAAATTTCAAAGTGAAAGCACAATGAATACATTCTTACCCTCTATCTAGATCTAATAATTACCATATTTGTACCTTTTGCTTTTCTTGCGTTATTGCTGTCGAACTGTTTGAGAATATAAGGTGCAGACATGGTGAAATTTCACACCTAAATGGTTCAGCATGCATCTGCCAAGTGTAAGAACATTCTCCTACAAATCACAATACCATTGTCACAGCTGAGAAAATTAACAGTGATTTCATAATATCATCTAATATCCAGCCATAGTCAAATTTCCCCATTCATTCCAAAAATGTCTTTTATAGTCATATTTGTTCAAGCCAGGATCCAATCACAGTTCACACATTACATTTGGGTATATCTCTTTCAACCCACAATTAACCCTTCCTTCTCCATCTCCTCCCAAAACATAGACTCTTTTTGAACATCCATGCCAGCTGCATTCTGGATTTTTCTGATTGTTTCCTTATGTTGCAATTTCACTTGTCTATCCCCTCTAGATATTAAGTCTAGAGAGGTTTGATTTGACTTAAGTTCAATATTTCTGGCAAAAAAGTTTCATTCGTGATGTTGGGTATTTCAGATTCCATCACGTCACAAGGTACCTAACAGTGGACTGTCTCGCTTCTAGTAATAACTGGTTGGTTAAGGCGCTGACGGCCAGATCACTCCACTGACCTGGTGCATTTGTCTCTGAAGTTAGTTAATGTGTGGGCCGACACTCTGGCATCACGTAAATATCTTGTTCTTCTGGGAATCCTTTTTATCAGTTAGATAAACATTCCAAGCCCTTTCAAATTGATATATTTAATGATTCCTGAGCAGTGGGTCACCCTCTCAATATTTTTGCTATGTGATCCCATAATTCCATTTTGAGAATTTTAAATCTCTTGGGAGAGAGATTTGGGGAAAATTCTACCCTAACTTCACCTCTTTGTGCTGGAGATCTTGACTTTGGGGACAAGGACATATGCAGACAAACCACCCAGCTTCTTCTCTCTACCAGAGACACCATACCAGGCTACTGCTTTAAGATTGCAATTCAAATGGGTGCTCTCCTGGACCAAGCCAGACGAGATGAGATGAGGAGAATTTGTACAAAGTTCTTTAATTACTCAACAACTATTTATTGAGGACTAATTATTTATTGAGTATGGATGTTTTAGGGGGTGAATAAAGAACACCTTTGTTTTCCCACCCAAGCTTGAACTAATAGAGAAATAAGAAGCAGGAGATAGGCAAATGCAGATCAAAATGCCAGCTTTATCGTCATTAAGTTGATGAAGAGCGTGACTATATCTCCATAGCCAAGTGCTCTTGCTACTTGGATGAGACTCATTACCTACCCGGTCCTAGGCAGTCCCACAAGGTCAAGCCCCTGTCGTGCGTGTGGCAGAGGGGAAATGAGAATGCATCCTCCCTGCTGGCGGGTGGAACTGACAAGAGAATCTAGAAAGAGCTGGACTGTTCTTTTCTCCAAATTCCTACCTATTCTCCAACCATTTTTCACCTCCCAACACCTTTCTCTGCAGGCTGCTCTACAGCTCTGCCACTCTTACAGAGTTACCCATGGAGATCTACGTAGCATGCTCCAGACTGTCTGGAGTTCCTCAGGCCCAGTCAAAACTCTTCTTTCCATACCATCTTTAGAATACTAAGCCTGGCTAATCATATAGTATTAATTCAAATGAATCTCAAGTTTAGGTTGTGTAACACAGAGAAGATTCAGATAGAAAAGTAGGACCAACACTTAAAAAAAAAAAAAGGAAAATAAATAGATTGAGACAAGGTGGCCAGCACAGAAGCACACAGCTGCACTTTGGAGCTCGCTAAAGATACTGTCCATCATCCATAGTTTCTTGTCCATCGTTCGTTTCTCTCCTTCTTTTATTTATTTTTTGTTTATTTATTTATTTATTTTTTTGAGACAGAGTCTTGCTTTGTTGCCCAGGCTAGAGTGAGTGCCGTGGCGTCAGCCTAGCTCACAGCAACCTCAAACTCCTGGGCTCAAGCAATCCTGCTGCCTCAGCCTCCCGAGTAGCTGGGACTACAGGCATGTGCCACTATGCTCGGCTAATTTTTTCTATATATATTAGTTGGCCAATTAATTTCTTTCTATTTATAGTAGAGACGGGGTCTCGCTCTTGCTCAGGCTGGTTTCGAACTCCTGACCTCAAGCAATCCGCCCGCCTTGGCCTCCCAGAGTGCTAGGAGTACAGGTGTGAGCCACTGCGCCCGGCCTCTCTCCTTCTTTTAGTAAAGAGTTTGTTGGCTCTCTGCAATGTCATGCTCACATGATGACGATGAACTCCCATGGAGTTGGCAGCAAAACTTCTGTAGTGGAGGGTAAAGGAATAGAAATGACATGGGGCAGTTTAATTGATATGGAAATTGGGAGGAAACGAGCCCAAAGAGGAGATGCATTGACATGAGCTCATGCTGGGCCTTCAAGCGGGACTAGCTAAAGCCAGTTGGATGGAGACAGCTTGAACATCAGGCTAAGGACTGGTGATGTAGATTTGCGAGGTGATGGTTGAAGCCCTCAGGACTGAGATCCCAGAAGAGTGTGTGGAGAGCAACAGGAGGCCAAGGCCGAGGGTCCTGCAGCACTCCCAGCGAGGGAGCCAGAGAAAAAAAAGAGTGACTAATGCAAATAAGAAAGGGGTCAGAGATGTAAGAAACGAGCGAAGAGAGTGTGGTTTCAATGAAGGCAAAGTCAGAAAGTTTAGAGAAATGACAACACTGTCAAGTGCGACAAAAGTTAAGGAGAAGAGGAGGCGTTTTAGAAGGAAGCAGAAAAGATGCCGATGTATTAAGAATGCCTTACCACCACTGTCACTTAAGAGTCCCACCTCTTACTAAGTACAGAATAATGGCTAGAGGTGAGCCGTGTTTACCCCTCCCATTGCAATCTGTTGGTGGTGAGCCTGTGTCGCACACTTAACGTGGGATCGAATCCAGAAGTGCTAGTCTCTGTTTTCCAACTCAATGTAGCCCACTACATTGAAGTACTTCACTACATACCAAGAAAGGAAAAAGTAACCTGCTTTGGAATCCAGCAAGCAGAAAGGTAAGTTCCCTTTTTGGATTCTGTTTAACCCAATCTGTGATGAGTTGACCGATAATAACTTTTTTTGATTTTTTTTGCGAAATTATGTGCATGGGATTACAATCAGAAAGGAAAATGCCTACCTGTGAAGAATTCTAAAAGTTCCATCAGAACTACAATGGCGAATAGGTTTGCTCTTTAGTGTTAATGACGATCGACAGTGGCTCCTAAAAGTCCTGTGTTGAGAAGAATTTTGAGGTTATTGAAGTTCAGCAGTGAAGGGCGCCACAGACTAACTGAGCTGCGACTGGCATGGGTAGACCTAACTGGCAGCACTCTTGCCAGACGTCTGCTGTTCCCACTCCTCCCCTTCCTCGAATCATAACAAGACTGTAGCCAAATCAATATCTTCCCGGGATTTCCATTTTGAACGTTTCTTCTAACCTACCTGTGACCTTGCACACTTTCTGTTTGTCTTCAGCTTCTTTAGGTGCAGGACAATACTCTGGAAGAGGAGATATTCGTACACTAAAGGCAACAGCCCTTGGGAAAGGTCCTCCCCAATTAAGGTTTTTTTTTTTTAATTTTTCACTTTTAGTTTTTAATTAGAACATAATTATACATATTTTTAGGGTACATAGTGATATTTCCATACATAGAATGTATCTCGATCAGATCAAAGTAATTAGCATACTATCATCTCTAACGTTTATCACTTCTTTGTACTGGGAACATTCAATATCTTTCTAGTTATTTAGAACTCTTATTGTTAAAGATGGTCATCGTATAGTGTTATAGAACACTACAACTTATTGCTCCTATCTAGCTGTAATTTTGTATCCTTTAACAAATCTCTCCCAATCCTTCCCTTTCCCCTACATTTCCCAGCCTCCAATCACCTCTGCTCTACTTTTTACTTCTATGAGGCCAACTCTTTTAGCTCTCACATGAGTGCGTACATGCAATATTTTGTCTGTGTCTGGCTTATTTCACTTAACATAATGACCTCCAGTTCCATCTATGTTGCTATAATGTCAAGATTTCATTCTTTTTTTTATGGCCAAATAGCATTCCATTGTGTAAACATACCGTATCTTCTTTATTCACTCATTGGTGGACACTTAGGTTGACTCCATGTCTCTGCTGTTGTGGATAATGCTGCAATAAACATGGGGATGCAGACGTCTCTCCCACGTAATGATTTCCTGACCTCTGGATAACTGACCGTAGTGGGATTCTGGATCATATGGTAGCTTTATTTGTAGGTTTTTGAGGAACCACCATACTGCTCTCCATAGCACAGTTTTGATGTCTGCATAACAGAGGATGGTTGTCTACAATTTGACACAGGAAATCATGGGTAACAAGCCAACCCGTCATCTTTCCCTCTGCATGAGCAGCAAACCCTGTATGTAAGGCTTGACTGTTAAAGAATCTGATGAATTTGTTTCTGAGGTCATTGCAAGGTTCACATAAAACTTCAGAGAGCCCCGTCTTCCTTTATTCAGACCAAACTGCCCAATAGACCATCAGTATTTTGTTTTGTTTATTTACTTATTTATGTATGTATGTATGTATTTATTTTTGAGACAGAGTCTTGCTCTGTTTCGCAGGCTACCATGCTGTGGCATTGGCCTAGCTAACAGCAACCTCAAACTCCTAGGCTCAAGTGATCCTCCTGCCTCAACCTCCTGAGTAGCTGGGACTACAGGCACACACACCACCATAAAATTTTCTGTTTCTATTTTCAGTTGCACAACTAATTTTTTTCTATTTTTAGTAGAGATAGGGTCTTGCTCTTGCTCAGGCTGATCTCGAACTCCTGACCTAAAGTGATCCTTCTGCCTCTGCCTCCCAGGGTGCTAGGATTACAGGTGTGAGCCACCACGCCCAGCCTCTTACTTTGTGATGGTTGACTGACCATTTAGTGCCTCTATAACAGGTTTGTGCTAACGTACTGTTCCTTGAAGAATTAAGCACTATTAAAGTTAATTTCCCATTTCTCCAAATGTTGCTTCTTGCTTGGGAACCAAAAGTATTCTTGGGATTTTCTCTATGTGAACTGAACGAATCAGCATTTAGAGAAAGAACACAATAGCCAAATTCTCCCATGATGCCCGACAAGTAGATCCCATACCTGAAATACTCAGTGTTACTTAGTGATATGCACAAGCACTTAGTCCACTCAACATCTTTATTCTGGCTGCGCGCGGTGGCTCACACCTGTAATCCTAGCACTCTGGGAGGCCGAGGCGGGCAGATTGCTCGAGGTCAGGAGTTCGAAACCAGCCTGAGCTAGAGCAAGACCCCGTCTCTACTAAAAATAGAAAGAAATTAATTGGCCAACTAATATATATAGAAAAAATTAGCCAGGCATTGTGGCACATGCCTGTAGTCCCAGCTACTCGGGAGGCTGAGGCAGCAGGATTGCTTGAGCCCAGGAGTTTGAGGTTGCTGTGAGCTAGGCTGACGCCATGGCAGTTGCTCTAGCCTGGGCAACAAAGCGAGACTCTGTCTCAAAAAAAAAAAAATCTTTAAGAAAACAGTCTAGGCCTAAAGCCATTGTAGGACTTTAGGCCTAGACTTTAGAAAACTAGGATGTTTTCTCATCCTAGTGAGAAAGCATGATATGCTTAAAGACCAAAGATACAGCATTGGATTAACAAAAGTTTCATGGCGGTCATTCAAAAAATATTTATTAAGGACATAGCATGTGCCAGTACCACTCTAGGCACTGAGAATACAGTTGTGGAAAAAACACACAGTCCCTGCTCTCAAGGAGCTTACATTTTAAGGAGCTTACATTTTGAGGAGACAGTCAAATGACCAGATGTTATGAAGAAAAATAGAAAGTGAAGGGATGAATGACATGTCATCGGGACGCTTCATCTTTTCATTGGGGTCTTTTCTTTTTTACTTTAATTATTATGTCTTTGCAAATTATCCCAAATTTACTCAAATCCAAGATTTGTTTGGATTAACATCATTTTAGCTGGACTAGCAATATTAAAATTCTCTGAGGAGGTTAAGTTCAGATAACCACCCTTTAGTTAGAATTTCATAGATTATGGTCACCCTCCTAGCTTAGATGGAGTTAGAGAGAAGTTTTGGTGGATCAGAGGAACCCGGGCATCCTAGAGCATAAAATAGATACTGGGGAGTAGCTACATGATAGGCAGAGCGAGGGAAAGGGAACTCTGAGACAAGAGCACTGTAGGCACAGGGAAGAGCACGTGCAAAGGCCTGTGGCTGGGGAATACGTGGTGCGCTCAGGGAACAGCAAGGTGGCTTGTGGCTGGAACAGAGTGAGCAAAAGGAGAGTGCTAGGAGAAGTCAGAGCTCAGAGCCAGATTAAGTGGGGCCTTTGAGGTCAACATAAGGACTTTGGATTTTACTATAAGATGGGAAGCCATTGTAGGACTTTACGCAGAGGAGAGACAGATTTGGCTGAATCTCTTCAGCTGCTTTGTGGACAATAAACGTAAGGGGCAAAGGTGGAAGTAGGGAGATTGACTAGGAGGCCATCACAGTGGTCTTGGCAGTGGCCTAGTGAGCAAGGAGAAGCCGAGTGGTAGGCTGCTGAATAGTAGCAGGCTGCTTGAAGGCCAAACTGACGGAATTTTCAGACAAATTGGTTTTGGAGTGTAAGATGGAGAAGAAAACGTCAAAGATGACTCCAAGATTTTTGGCCTGAGCAACTAAAAGCTGGAATTTTCATTTACATAAAAAGGAAGACAAGGCTGGGCATGGTGGCTCACGCCTGTAATCCTAGCACTCTGGGAGGCCAAGGCAGGCGGATCGCTCGAGGTCAGGAGTTCGAAACTAGCCTGAGCAAGAGTGAGATCCCATCTCTACTATAAATAGAAAAGAAATTGGCCAACCAATATATATATATATATAAAATATATTATATATATATATATATAAAAATTAGCCGGGCATGGTGGCACATGCCTGTAGTCCCAGCTACTCGGGAGGCTGAGGCAGCAGGATTGCTTGAGCCCAGGAGTTTGAGGTTGCTGTGAGCTAAGCTGACGCCACGGCACTCACTCTAGCCTGGGCAACAAAGCGAGACTCTGTCTCAAATAAATAAATAAATAAAAAGGAAGACAAGAAAAGAGTGGGTTCATAGCTAGGAGGGAGTGTGAGAATCAGGGGCTAACATTGCCAAGTGTGAGCCGCCCATGAGACATGCAGGACGCGTGGAGGGCGGTGGAGCGTGCGCAGAGCGTGGGCGTCTGGACATGAGGGCTGGGTTGCTGACATGGAGATGGGAGCCAGCAGAGTGTAGAAGGTGTTAAGCCACAAGACAGGATAAGATTCCCTAGGGAACGACTGTAGATGATAAAGACTTGTGAAGCCTTAGCCTAGGACACTCCAGTATTTGGAGGACAGGGGGAAGGGGCAGATTCAGCAAAGCAGATGGAGAAGAAACAGTCTGTGAGGTTGGAGGAGATTCTAGAGCAAGTGTACTTTGTACCCTGGAGGAGAAGTGGAAAAGCATTCAAATGCTAGCAAGAAAAGATAATGACAAAGACTCAGACATTGATTTGAATAATATAAAGGCAGTTAAGTGCTGGAGACAAAGCCATTCTGGAAAGAATGGAAGGAAAGATAATAGAGACAAAAATAGACAACCCTTTGGAGGAGTTTCTCCACAAGGGTGAACACATACAAAAAATGGGACATTCATTAGCAAGAGATGTGGGACTATCATCATTATTGTTTTTTTCTCTCTCTTGTTTTTTAAGACTGGCAATATAACATTAGATACCAATAGAAAAGTCCAATGGAAAGGGGCACATGAATAATTCAGAGGGAGGGAATAATTGCAGGGATGAAGTTCCTGTATGCAAATCAACGGCCTGGCCCTAAGAATGGAACACACAATCATCATCATAAAGGGCGAAGGCAGGTGGGTGGCAGTTCTGGTAGAAATGGCAGGTAGAGATCTCTGATGAACTTTAGTCATTGTTGTTTTTAGAGTGAAATAAGAATTGAGCCCATCACCGTATGACTGTGGAGGAAGGAGGGGTACTGAAGGTTTGAAGAAAGAAGAAGTAGAATAGTGGTCTCAGCCCTGGAAGAGTAAATCAACCAAGAAAACGCAGGAGGATTGTCAGGCAAATTGAAGGGCCTCAGGGAGGTCTGTCATGCAGTGAAGGAAAGAGCAGTAGGCATAGTTATGTATTTCTGGGAACTCGGTCTAGCTGCCTGGCTGCCTGTTGAGTAGGCTGAGACAGGGCTGAGGGAGGGAGGGGAGGAAGGGAGTAGAGAGTGCACGGGGACAGGCGACTAGCATGGCCGCCTGTGGCTTCTGAACCAGGCAAAAAGGCAAAAGCCACCCCAGAAGGCGAAAGGGTGGTAAGGTGCTGGGTCGGCAAAGTAGAGGAGGAGGTGAGCTAGAACAATAGGAGGTGTTGGTCAGAGAGTAGGGTGCTTAAAATTGAGGATTTATTTTTTGGTAATAGGTACAGATTTTGTTAGTTGCGAAATCCAAAGTAACTCCATGGAGGTGGGCGGCTGAGGTAGCCTAGGTCATTTCAGGTGTGAGAGTCAAGGCCAGACTACTGCGCAGATTACTTCTGTCAATGATTTCTAATGTTTTTGCTCCCACATCTCCTAAAAATTTTTTGAAAAACTTATGTACCCTCTCACACATTAAGTTGACCTCTAAAATATTTCATTATAAGCTTCCATGATTGCAAAGAATATAATTTCTGGCATATTATCTATACTGCTATTTTAAAAGAAAACATTAAAAAATTATATCAATCAAAATATGTTCAATGTAATATTAATACCATGCCATACATTTTTAAAAGTGCCTATAAATAAAAGTTTAACATTGTTTTCCCCCTGAAATTGTATTTACATTCTACTTCCCCAACAAAATGTAGTATCCTAATGATGTATTTTTATTCTCAAGAGTCATTTGATTACCCTAGTATATATCTTTGCAACGAAAATATATGTCTCTAAGTTAAAAAACTATTTTTGAATTTAGTATTACAATTATTAGTTCACAATTGATTAAAACATTATGAATATTGATATTATTAGAAATAAGTAAAACTGTATTAAATATGACAAAGATTTGGGGCTGAGCTATAATGGTGCTTTGAGAAAAGGTCTCCCAGTATCAGATTTCTAAGGTTCCCTATGGTGCCTCAGGTAGTTTTCAGGACCATAATGAAGCAATAAGAGTGACAGCTGGTTATTTCTCATTGTTTTAGAATCCACCATACCCAGCAGTTCGAGAGTCTCCAGGCAAAGCATCACAGTAATATGGTGGCAGGGTGCAAGCTTCGCCCTGTTTAAACATTTTTGGTGAGATGAAAGGATGATTGTGAGAAGGGAGAAGGGAAATTCTCCCTTTGCACAATCATCCTCACTTGGACTGGATATTTTACTCTTTTCAGAACAAACATTAAACTATTCTCAAAATAGCTTTACCATACACAAATTTACAGGGACTGACAGGGAGGCTGTTACCCCATAGTATATAGACCCCCAAGCACCAAATACCACCTCAACTTAATCTTCTGGTTCCAGGAATAACTTAATCATCTTATCCTTCATAGGCATTGATAATCCTAACGACTCCAACTAATTAAGTCGTGAAACAAACTATAAGACAGATTTCCTTCTCTCTCATTAAACTGCGCTAGAAATGGCAAATTTAGAACCCCCATGAGTGACTCTGTCTGGAATTATAACTCTTGGGCAATCAGCTACCCCTTTTCTCCCGAGGTCTTGTGCCTCGTACCCAATTCAGGTTTTAGTTCTATGTACAGATGATATTTCCCTACCCTTCAGAGAAACTTTTGACTGTGACATTGGCTAAGCAATTCTGACTTTCCAGTGAATGCATTTTATAGAAACAAATTATATTAATTACTTTGAAATAACAACGAGAATCTCTAAGGAAAGCAGTTTAGTTGCCCTTTACAGGTTCTGGAGCCAAAGAAGCATCATGACATGAAATTCTAATGAACTTCAGAGTCCACTGGGAGCACAGGATTATTGCCTAGAGGTCACGTCTCACAACATCTACCTGCCCCACATGGTGATGAGACAATGCTTGAATTCACACTCTCATTTTCACTTGTCTTTTGTAGTCCGAGCTTTCCCAGAAAGGGACATAAAACTAACAGTGGTCCCTTTTGGAGTTTGTCTCATCAAATACGAAGGTTACAGTCCATGTGTGCCTATGAATCTAGGCCAATTCTACCGATCAAGAAGCTGAACAAATTAAATTATTTCCAAGACTGAGCTAGCAGGCTACATAACTCAATTGTATATGATACACAATTCTTACTCGGACAGTATTGTTATTTGTTTCATCAGATTTGTTTAGGAAGGCTTTTAAACATGTACACTTCCTCCAATTGAATATTACTGTCTAACAAATAGAAGGAAGGTGCAGGTGCTTATGCCTGACTGATACTTTTCAATAATGGTACAAATAGCTTCAGACCATAGTCCTGGGGAATATAAGAAAGTAAGGAGCTGGGGTATAACTCCCCCTACCATACATTTGAATGCAATCTATCCTTTCATGGTGTCGTTTAGGGCAATATTCTCAAACTGTTTGAAAAGACTCTATTTCTTCAGAATATTGATAGGTATTATAGGGGGAAATGTGGCAATATTTCTCAGAACCTTTAATATGTATACCTTCTAAATCCCCAAGAGGAGGGGATAGCACATGCAAAGTATCCCAACTCTCCTGGGCAGATTAGCACGCTAGAATCTATGGAACACTTTGGGAAACTAGTCTGGAGCATAATCTCACCCAAGCCAGAGGATGTTGCCTACTTACCACAGAAATGTTCTTCTATGTGGCATGCCTTTGCAAGTTATTTTTCACACTCTGCTTAATTTATCTTTGAATTGTTTTATCAATGTCAAAAGTCAGGATGTGGCAGGTCTAAATGGGAAAATACATCAAGGAAACAAAATGACACTCGGTTTATGCCTGGGGATTATTGACAAATGATTGTGTAAAATTCCTTTTCATAGCATAATAGTTGCTTCCCTCACCTCCTTGGTAAGATAGACCTTGGTGGAGCATAACAAGTAAAACAAAGATGCAAGTATCCACCAAACAAACAAACCCAGTAAACCATCTACTTTAATCCTGGATGTGAAATATTTAAGCAAGTACCACAAACTCTTTCATGCATAAAGTACTTTTTTTCAACAGTGCTTTACGAAGTTCCTAAACCTACTCTTGTTAGCTTAAAAGGATAAAAAAATCTTGCTTTGAGAACTTCAAATGACATGAAAGTGACATAAACATTCTTAACCCCTCGATTCCAGCTAAGTAAGCATTTAATTTACTATTGGAAAGAGAAATCTAATTAATTTAAAACAAATTTTAATACAGCGAAGATTTAAATAGAAAGAAAATACTTTAGATGCCTCTAGCTTTTTTCTGTCTCTTAACTAGCCACAGGGAATTTTTCTTATTTTTCACTATGCAACTAGAAAAGTGCTGGTTTGTCAATTCCATCGAATTGCACCTTAGCCAGAATTGTCCAGAAGTAACATTAAACTGATGTAGACCTAAAAAATATCTTATGCAATACTCAAACACAATAAATTCAAAGCCAGAGCCACTACAAAGTTTTCGTTGTCAGAAATGGAGAACTTTTCAGTCAATCTTTTGCTACCATGCTTTATAATTACTTTTCTTAATCTATGAGAATTACTTTTTTCAAATTGATGGGAAATGAATGTAACCAAAAATCAAAATGTGTTCTAAAGATCAGAGAAGAACATTTCAGAAATTTGGGAGCTGTTATCACATCTCAGGAAGGCACAAAAAAGCAATGAAAGTCCGTCTTACAAGCTTGGAATTGCTATTTGCTAACATTTTACATTCTTGATAAAGCAAGTTCTTCTATTAGAACCAAAATCATTCCTTCCCACTGAGGGTATGATTCCACATTACTAATCTAAAACCTGAACACCTGGAGAGAAAACTAGCCAGTTGGCCTAACACCTGTGTTTCTATGTGGGACGTTTCTAAGATTAGAGTACTATATAAATAATGCCTCTGGTCCAAGTAATTAGATCTTGCTGTTCAAAGCAAATATAGAGCAAAACACTACTATCTGAACACAGCCAAGAATAGGAAAGAAAAAAATCAAATCACATATGTAAAAAACCAAAACCATACATTGCTGCTCAAGCGCTAGATACTCTTCTTAGAATCTTTTTATCCTTAAGCTAGACACAAATTTGACCAAATGCTTTTCCAACACACACAAACCAAAAGAGGGATACGAGCCTCCAGGCAGACAGTTTTAGAAGCAAGGAAGAATGAAAAGCATTAAAAGCAGCCAAATTTATTGTAAAAACCAGTCTGCAGCAAGTACAGAGGCAAATGGTCCTCCATACTGGAGCAAAATGTAAGGATATCACTGTCTATAACACAGTGCTGAGTCAAAGGATGCATACATTAAATATCTGTTTATGGGCCGGGCGTGGTGGCTCAAACCTGTAATCCTAGCTCTCTGGGAGGCCGAGGTGGACGGATCGTTTGAGCTCAGGAGTTGGAGACCAGCCTGAGCAAGAGCGAGACTCCATCTCTACTATAAATAAAAAGAAATTAATTGGCCAACTAATATATATAGAAAAAATTAGCCGGGCATGGTGGCACATGCCTATAGTCCCAGCTACTTGGGAGGCTGAGGCAGCAGGATCGCTTGAGCCCAGGAGTTTGAGGTTGCTGTGAGCTAGGCTGACGCCACAGCACTCACTCTAGCCTGGGCAATAAAGTGAGACTCTGTCTCAAAAATAAATAAATAAATAAATAAATAAATAAATAAATAAATAAATATCTGTTTATGTTTTACTATAAGCCAAGAATTTAAAGGCATATTTTTTTTTTTTTTTTTTGAGACAGAGTCTCATTTTGTTGCCCAGGCTAGATTGAGTGCCGTGGCGTCAGCCTAGCTCACAGCAACCTCAATCTCCTGGGCTCAAGTGATCCTCCTGCCTCAGCCTCCCGAGTAGCTGGGACTACAGGCATGCGCCACCATGCCCGGCTAATTTTTTCTATATATATATTAGTTGGCCAATTAGTTTCTTTCTATTTATAGTAGAGACAGGGTCTCACTCTTGCTCAGGCTGGTTTTGAACTCCTGACCTCGAGCAATCCGCCCACCTCGGCCTCCCAGAGTGCTAGGATTACAGGCGTGAGCCACTACGCCCGGCTTTAAAGGCATATTTAAGAAGGCAGGATAATTTTTCTCCAATACAATTAAACTTTGAAAGACTAGTGCTTAAAGGTGCACAACTATCTAAAATACCAAAAGACACTGCTACAGTAAAAATCTCATTCTTTCAGTGTTTATGACAAACAGACATGTTGTTGTTATCCAATTTGCAAGGAAATTGGAATTTTTTTTTTATAATAGACACTGCTAAATCAAGCACCCACTAGCAAGTGGGTAACTGAGGAAGTTATCTGGATAATTCTAAGGATTTTTTTCAGGTCTGGAATGCTGGGCCCAAGTGAAAATGACAAGGCTGGGCCAGGAAATCTCTCAACTCCCGAGGGGAGGCATTGGGGTAGCTGCCAGTTTTTCATTCTCAGATTAGAAAACAGATAAGACTAGGAACTCTTGTAGGTCAGGATAATGTCAGTTATCTAATACTGATACAGATAATGCTGGTCAATATCTCATGGGGTTTACAGATACCCTTTTTAAGAGGCAACATCCATCTGCATGTAGCTAGATAAATGCCTTTGGACTCAGAAATGTTAATATTTCTGTTTTATACTGATAGTCAAGAAACTGCAGTGGCTAACCTTTTGTTGCTTAATGCATTTCTCAGGTCAGGATGGTAAGGTAGTACTCAAGAAAATTCTCAGGCTGGGCACAGTGGTTCACACCTGTAATCCTAGCACTCTGGCCCAGGCCAGAGGATCACTTTAGGTCAGGAGTTCAAGACTAGCCCGAGAAAGAGTGAGACCCATCTCTACTAAAAATAGAAACATTAGCCAGGCATGGTGGTGCATGCCTGTAGTCCCAGCTACTTGGGAGGCTGAGGCAGGAGGATTGCTTGAGCCCAGGAGTTTGAGGTTGCTGTGAGCTAGGCTGATGCCATGGCACTCTAGCCAAGGCAACAAAGCAAGACTCTGTCTCAAAAATAAGAGAAAATTCTCTTTAAATCCTATTGATTATATCATGCAGAAAGACTCAATTCGGTGTTTATGAGTCTTTTACCCTTACTTAGTTTTATTTACTAATTACACCTTTTAATAAAGGAAGGGTAGACTTTGGGCTCAGTTTTCACTGACAATACTACATAGCTAGATTTAATAATACTGCTTTGTTTTCATTACACTTTATGGTAATTGTCTATTCTTAGAAAGTGATACTAATTTTCCATTTACCAAAGTGATATAATTCCTTTTGAAAATAAATTTACATCTAAAAGTGAGCTGATTTAAAAAATATTACTACTGATTTAAAAAATATTACTACTGTTACTAAATATTACTAGCTGATTTAAAAAATATTACTACTGTTACATATAAAATTACAATGGTGTGTGAAAATGGCAAAATCCATCAAGATCTTTCTATAGTGTCTGAAGTTTAGAAAGCCCTGATTTGAAGTCTAGCGACCACATAGGTGAATTAAAAGCTGCTATTTTATAAACCACCCAATTATTAAGTTTATGACTGGAGGATTCTTTCCTCAGACTAATTAATGTTAAGGGATATGAACAATAGCCCCATTTTTAGGATAGCCATGTATTAAATCACTCGTTTTCCAGCTGAACAAACTGCAGGCCAAGAATCACTAGTGACCTGTCTGAGACCACAGGTGAGCCCACATCTATGGAATCTTGGCCCAGAGCACTTCCCTCACATTGAAATAGGACACGATAAAGGAGCTGTGGTTTCTCTAATTGGTGAATAGAGTTTAGGCAATTATAGTAAACGAAGTTCCAAAATAAACTCTACTTAAATTTTGAACGACATCAAACTGTCAGTACTTGATTCACAAGGAGCAGAAGAGCTGTCTAGCTTATTTATACCAGCTGCTCCGAGAAGGCTTGCTCCTCTCCATTGCAGGTGGGGTAATGAGGACAGAACCCTGAGAGGAAGCCACCCACTGGGTATATAAAAAGGATTGGGGAGATTCAATTTTTCTGGCTTATTGGAGAGAGATTTTGAAAGTTAATATGTATGTTTATCTCTCTTTTTTCATGCCTGCATCCAGACAACAGAATGAGTTATCAGCTTATTCAAAGTTATGACCCAAACCTACAGCTTACCCATAGTTCTGACTGGTATTCCTAGTCCATTCACTTTCCCACTCTCCCAAGTGATGCTTCAGGTCCACCTCTAATTCCTACACTTCCAATATCCCTTCCCCCTCTCAGCTCTTCACCAGGAAGGTGGAAGCTATTAGTAGAGTACCATCGAATTTCCCTAATGCCAAATTTAGCAGTCTACCTCCAAATACCCCCAATTCAGAATCTAAGCTCCACTATGTTACAGATTTTTTCTTGTTTTGGTTACTGCTTTCACCCCAGCACCTAAAACAATGCCTTGCAAACAGGTGCATGATAAATATTTAAATAAGTGAATAAAAATACTGTCTTCTCTTTTGACATGGAAAATGAACTGGGTCCTTGCCTACTGAATCTAACCCCTTGAGTCCTGGATCCCACCCATCTTGCCTGCCTATTCAGATTTCAGTCCTGCAGTGACCCTCCCTACAGCATTCATTTGTCCCTTTCTAATGCAATATTCCAATCACCATATAATCAAGCCATATTATCTCCTTCAAAGTTAAGTCCTCCCTTAGCTCACCTTCCACTCAGCCACAACCCATTTCTGTTCCATTTTTCAACAAAGCTTGAGTTGTCTATGGTGGCTGTCTCTACTTCAATTCCCTTCTGCTCATAACCATCTCCAACTGGGCCTCCATCCCCCAATTAGCAGTTTGTTAAACTCAACAATAATCCCCCAATCTAATTTGAACAGCACTTGAATGAGTGGATGACTTCCTTCTTGAAACACCTTGTTTCTGGCTCATCTCACCCAGGGCTCTCAGGTTCATTTGCTGGCTCCTCCCCTTTTAAATGGTGGAGTAGCACAGGGCCAACCCCTCCCTCTTCCACATCTGCTTGTTTGCTACTCACAACCTGGGCTCCTGGGCAGTAGCCTCAGCATCATGGAGAAGCCTGTTGGAAATGCAGAATCTCAGGCCCAACACCAGACCTACTGAATCACAAACTGCATTTTAACAAACTGAAGTGATTCATGTGCATATTAAAATCTGAACTCTAATGACCTGAGTAATTTTAGTCACATGACTTAAAATTCCATTGAATGACTTGCCAAATGTTTGTCTCCTGTCCCCTCCAAGTTCGGCCATATTCAGGGGCCCAAGCTAGATTCTACTAGAAATCTATTAGGTATCTCAAATGTAAGCGCAAAACATTAGTCTTTTTTTTTTTTTTTTTTTTTTGAGACAGTCTCACTTTTGTTGCCCAGCCTAGCTCACAGCAACCTCAAACTCCTGGGCTCAAGCAATCCTCCTGCCTCAGCCTCCAGAGTAGCTGGGACTACAGGCGAGCGCCACCATGCCTGGCTAATTTTTTGTATATATATTTTTAGTTGGTCAATTAATTTCTTTCTATTTTTAGTAGAGATGGGGTCTCGCTCACGCTGGTTTCGAACTCCTGACTTCGAGCAATCCGCCCACCTCGGCCTCCCAGAGTGCTGAAACAGAAGTCTTGATGTTTTTTTCTCCTCAGGCCAAAAACTCAAGAGTCACCCTTGTCATCTCTGTCTTCCAATCCCTGGGGCAAAGTTCTGCTGGCTGTGCCTTCGAAAGGAGTCCTTCCACTAGACACTACTGCTGCTACCACCCTAGTCTAAGCCTCCAACACTCCTAAATCTAAATCCCCCTATTTTCACTTAAACTCCCTACAATAAATTCTGTACACAGTATCTGGAGAGATCTTTAAAGAATATAAACCAGACCATGGCTCAAAACCCTTCAATGGTTTTTCCAAATTTTCTACCATGGCTTCCAAGAGCTTTCATTTTCTAGCCCCTCCCACACTGTGCTCTAATGCTCTGCTTTAGTCAGATTGCCAAGCTTGTTCCCCCCTCCTTTCCCAAATCTTTGCCTGCCTCACTTGTTTCTGTTCTCACCTCCAAGATTACTTCCTTAGAGAGACATTATTTAATCACCATAATTAAAACCCACCCCCGCCATTCACTTCCATCCCTTTACTCGGCTTAACTTTCACTTTAGCACTTAAAAACAGTTACCTGATATTGTATGTATCTGACTCTTCCACTAGAATGTATAGTCCATGAGCAGGGACTTTTTCTTTTTATAGCACAACTGCTTAAAACAGTACCTGGCACACAGAAGCACTCAAATAGAATATTTAAGCACCGGTGATGGAATGGCTGGGGGCAGGGGATATACTCTCATGTATCAGCATTTATATATGCTTCAGAGTTGTACAAATCTGGATGTAGAGAATCTACTAGCAGTCTTTAATAGGTTGAAATTTTCAAAATGTGGCAGTGGTTCCAACTTTTCTTTACATTAGAATGGGGATATTTTAAAAATTCTGATACTTAAACCACATTCCAAATGCATTAAATCACAATTGCTGGGGGTGGGGCACAGATATAAATCAGTATTTTTTGAAGCTCCCAAGGTAATTCCAATGTGCAATAACTTTGGGAGCCACTGGTATATATATTATGAGTTTGTATCCATGATATGAGATGGTATATGAGATCTAGAATACTTGAAATCCCAATAACAATGTTATGCAAACTTAAAACTTCTTTCCTAAAAGGTATAGAAAACAAAAGAGGCTAGGCTTGGTGGCTCAGGCCTGTAATCCTAGCACTCTGGGAGGCCGAGGCGGGGTGGATGGCTCAAGGTCAGGAGTTTGAAACCAGCCTCAGCTAGAGTGAGACCCTGTCTCTACTAAAAATAGAAAGAAATTAATTGGCCAACTAAAAATATATAGAAAAAAAATTAGCCATGCATGGTGGCACATGCCTGCAGTCCCAGCTACTCGGGAGACTGAGGCAGAAGGATCACTTGAGCCCAAGAGTTTGAGGTTGCTGTGAGCTAGGCTGATGCCATGGCACTCTAGCCTGGGCAATAGGCAGTGATACTCTTTTAGGCAGTGAGACTCTGCCTAAAAAAAAAAAGGAAAAAGAAAACAAAAGAGAATTCATAAAAATAAACTGTTTCAAACATTAGGTCTTAAAGAGAGTACATCTTCCAGGATTTCCCAGGTTTGTTTTCCTGTCAAGTCTAACTCAAACTAGGGTATTTCTATTAGGAAGTTTATTTTTTTCTCCCATCTGCAAATTTATGTATGGAAAGGGATGACTTCTATATAAGTCACATTTGAAGGCTTTTGGGGGATTTGTACATGCTGTTATTAATATTTTTAATGGTATCAGATAAATAGTTCCATTCTGGTAAAAGGCTATCACCAAAACAAAATGCTATATCAAGACAAAAAGGATTTTTTTTACAACTCAACTAAGGAAACAAATTCTTAATCAGGCTAATATTTCTCACTCAAAAAGTAATCAACTGGCTACAATCATCAAAATATCTGTAGACAAAAGCTAATCAAATATTGTGCATTTACCATCTCTAAGCTCACCTCTAAACTGTCTTCATATCTCAGAACAAAGGACAAAATTAATGAAAGAGAAAAATATGTCATTTCATTATTTAAACCCTCACTACAGTGCAAATACTACAGATTTCAAAAGAATCTTGGAGATATTTAAGCCAACTGATTTTACAGGTGAATGACAGGACACCCAGATGAGATGAAATGACATGCCTAAAAGTCACACAAGAGAGCTAGGAAGAGAAAAAAACATTTTTTTTTCCCCAAAGAAGCAGACAGGATTTGTCACATGTTAATCAAAAAGAATCAGATCATCAGATTAGGAAGAAATGAAGACTAAAAAGTATGTTACACACAGATTTAAAGAGCCAGTAAATCTGCTGCCCCCCAAACCAAAATTTTCTCCAAACATATGGACATATATCTACCAAGATGCTTAATCTTAAAATAATAGAATCTTGGAAAATTCAATTTACAAATACATTATTAATTGCATTGTTAAAATGAAATTAGTTCATTAAACAAGAAAACATCAAACAGCACCAGTACCAGAAAGAAGGTAAATACACTGTTATTTAAAATAATGTATAGTCATTGATTGGGACAGAAATAAACAATAGGCACTAGCAAAACTACTTAAAACAACTGTTTGACATAAAGGTAATATTTAAAGACTAGCCTTTTCCCTACTGACAAGCCTGTGGCTAACCATCCCAGCAGTGGGTCACATGGAAAATATTATTAAGATGCATTTTTAAGTTGCTCAACCTTGACCATGATACTACACAACCCAAAGTGTGCCAATATAAGCCAATGGCAGCATTTTTGGCATCCTAACTACTCTTACCTGTCCCCATTAAAACAAAGCACAAAACAACTTCCTTATGAAGCACTAGAGTAAGTGTTATCTATGAAGCAGTAGCAAGGCATTTACAAATGGGCTACTGATAAGTGTTATCAAAATGCTACTGAGGAAAAGACAGCAGCAAATACTCCAGTAAGAGCACATTATTCCACATGGAATCCCAAATTATTCTTATCTCTAGTTCCTTCAATTCCTGGAAGACTAGAGATCAACAAGTATATGTATAAATAGGGATAGGGGGAAAAAAGCTCTAAATGGTATAGTGTTCATATTTTTAATTACCCAAGATAATTTGATGATTACAGAGAAATCCAACTATATCTAAATTTTTCTAAGCACACAGAACTAAGAAACTAGCAAAACTTTTGTGTTTACCCAACAAAGAGCATTGCAGTTTTACGTGAAAATGAAATAGGCATGGTTTGTGAAGTTTTTATAATGTTCATACCACCCTCTCCCTGTTCCCTGCTCCTTTCATCAGGTGATCTGAAGACTACCCGGTTTAAAATATTTGGTAATTCAGTGCAGAAAATTAAGGTCACAGACAAAGTACAACAACTTTTAATACACCATTAATACTAATGATTAAAAATTATTGCATAGTCTTATGCATTTACCCTAAAACATTTTCTGAAAGTAAATGAATTATATAAAAGACAAATAACCCTTTAAGACGTGGATGGCCTTTACTACCTCGATCTTCTATCCTTTTTTGTCTTTTCAGTACTTTTGTCCATTGTTTTCTCATTATCTCCCCTGCACTTTGGGCAATACCATTTTCCCTTTGGTTTATAGGTAAGTGAAACACATGAAAAGTGAAACCATTCAATTGGACACTGTTCATTGTCACATCCTATCATTTCCCCATAAGACACTTGGTTGCATAAACAGTATGTGGGTTCATTGGGATCTATTGCAAACTCAACAGGTGAAGCTTCCCTTTCCTGCTTGGCCTTGGAGCGTTTCTTTTTCTTTGCTGACTTGGATTTTTTTTCTTTAGGTGGCTGATCATCACAGTCTTCAATCCCATTGGTCATGTGACATAAGTCACGGCTTTCACTGGTCCGCTGTCTGCGGGGTCTTCTGGAAGATCTTTCTGGTTGGCTGGAATCCATCTTTGCTTTATCTGAGGCTCGTTCGCTTTCAGCAGGATCTTGGAAACACTGTGAATGCAATTCCATTTGTCTTGCCCGATTTTCTACCAATTCGAGCATTTGTGTGACAATCTGAATTTTTTCATCTCCCAATTCTTGACTATTGATTAATGCTCTCTGGAGAAGTTGCTGTAGGCGTTTCTTCTGGTTTAAATCATCTTCTTTCTTATATTTTTCATAGACATCATCAATTTCCTTTAATGTTTCTAAAAAATAGAAAAGAAAGGTGAGTACGTTACCATGTGTCACCACACATAACATTTCCAAGTTAATTATTTTTCATAGAATTGGTGTATTCAGAACTAACTCAAACCATGAAACTACACTCCTCTACAGTATATGTATACATTAACATGATTTCCCATACATAGACAACGTAATCTAATATGAAGGTGTACTTAGAGATAAACTCAGAACAGAGAACACAAAACTCTACTACTCATTAATCTGTATTAAAAAGGATAAGAGATGTGTGGTTAACAATCAAAAGTATTTTGAATGGGCAGGAACACTGTATGCCACTTTAGAGTCTGCCTAGTACCATATCACTTATAGCTACTTTGAACTTCAAAACAACCTTATATAATAAATAAAATTAACATGTAGGACTCCAGCTATAAAACTTGAAGAGGTTCCAGGACCAGCCTACAGATTACTGACCAATTGTGTTTACAGTTCAATCAATGACTTGCTATGACTCCAGAGAGACACTATATCTTCATTTTTACATCATACCCCTGGACATTCTTAAACTAAGCAGACATAAGCAATTCTTAGCTTCCCATCATCTTAGTTTTAATGGTTCTTTTATTTTATCACATGAGAAATTCTGAAAATCAAACTATTTCCAGGGTAGGTTCTGGTTCTGGCATCAACTGACCAAGCCACTAACAAAATTATAGTAAAGTCAGCACTGGATCACTCTGCCTTTGTAGATAACTCAGCAGTTGGTTCTAAGCTTTCTGAACTGCTGATTTAGTTGTATAACATGTGAGACACTTATTTAACTCAAGTAAAAATAGCTGAGTCACTAGAAGGTATTAAAAAATCTGAAAATATAATTTCAGATGTCACCAAAAATTTACTTAAGATTAATTTTATTCAACTCTGTTTTATTTCTTATCCTTATCAGATATGTTATCTGAAAGAGGTCTGTCCTATTAAGAGATGGAGAAACAAAAATTAACTCTAATTTATCACACCACATGGCATACCACTGTTTTATATTCTAATATCAACCACTACTTGGCATACCACTGCTTTATATTCCAATATTATTATTCTTAATAACAGAAATGTTAGACAAGTAAATATATACACTGGGGCTGTCTGCAAGTAAGGTAACACAAAGTAATTATTCAACACAACTCTTATGAATTAGCTCCTCCCTGGAAACTGCAGTTTGACCTGTTTAACCTGGAATACATGACAAAGTATCACCACACAGCTGAGGGTACTCATACCTGACATAAACCAAATTCATATCTATCCCATTTGCTCAGTTAGACATCTAAGTAGATTTCTTAAGAATCTAATTTTCTAAGTAGATTTCTTAAGAACCTAGTTTTCCTACAGGAAAAATAAGAAAATTATATATTTTCCCCTAAGACACAAAAAACTTTGAGGATTCACAAAAGGCAAACCTCATTTCGAATATTCTGTATCTAATAATCAGGTGTTAGAAGCTAATTACATTGTATAGCATACCAGCACACTGATATTATACATGAGATAAAAATTCATTTTTTTCTTTCAATAACTTTGGTACCTATCACATTTTTAAGACACCTTATTATGTAGTGAAAGAAGAAAGGAAATTCACATTTACTTAGCCCCTTCTGTGTGGTAAAGATTTTCTCAATCAACCCCTACAGCAACCTGAGGAAGTCATCACTGCTACATGTGAAGAAAATGAAACTCATGTAAGAACCCCAGACTCTGAACACTGCCAATCTGTATGTCTAATTCCACAGTTTAAGCACATTCTATAAACCACAGGAAAGGCAGCTGAAATAAAGCATTAAATTTTAGTTCAAAGGTTGTTTACCCAAGAAATTATGAATGAGAATACTGAAAAACAAAGTTTCTCTAATAACCCTACCCCATAATAAATACTTCATCCGATTGTGAAATTTTCTTCTTTCTCTATTTTATAGGTTCTTCGGTAATTTCTGAAAGTGTCTCAAATAGGTGGGAAATTTCTTTGATTGCCCATATAATCTATTAAATGTATCACTATATTTGCTTAATATATTGCTATTAAGTATTAGATCCAAACCCAGAAAATACTTAAGAACTAGTAAAGAAATAAAAAACATGAAAGTTTATAAATATAAAATTGTTGAGCTCAGTAACCATGTGCATGCAGTGAAAACTAGATCACTATTTTTATATTAATCTTGAAATTAATCAAAATCTTAATAGAGCTTTAGATTTTTATAATTTCTCAATCTTGTAAGGCCTATAATGTTACTCATGTTACCAGAGCTACTTATGACAATTACAGATGATCAGATAGCAGATTTCCCGGTCAACAAATTATAGTTTCCCTTCCTAACTTCAAATAGCTTAACTTTTGTGAAGACAAACCTGTGCCTTTAAAGAAAAGTAAAAACCTACACGCTTCACAAACTTCAGCGTTATTATTTGAAAAACTAAAAGGGTAGCATACACAGTTCTTAAGTACATATGATCATTTTTAGTTTACCATTCACATATGTGCTCCATGTCTATAGAAAATATTATTGGTCGGCTCTTCTTTTAAAATTTTAAAATAGTTTGAAAACAAGGATGTTCATCTGAAGTGGCAGGCTTTAGAGTCAAATCTTCTACAGCTCATTAGCTGGACAAGTTATTTAAACTGTTTGTAAATTTTAATTTATACGTGAAATGAGTTTTTACTTCATGTAATGGCCTGGACCTGGCACAGTGATTGCTATACTGTAAGCAATTAGTGTTAATTCTCCTCCCCTCAACAGACCTGTCATATCAATCATATGGACTCAGAAGACAGAAATAAATTTATAGATTCAAAAGCATAGAGATACTTAAATGTTCTATCATGCTTCAGGCCAGAAAACCTCATCCCAGGAGTGGATTCCTTAGAGACTAAAACATAGGACTAGTGACGTGTTTACAAAAACAGAGAATGGATCCAAGATATCTTTGAAATCCACATGGCTGTTTCCACATTATGTTCAAGGTCTGTTCCTTGACTGAGGGTCATTAAATAACATCTCCATATTTAAACTTCTCCCACTCTAGTAGCAGACGAAAGTTCCACTGATAGTTGATAAACGACACTCTGTAAGAAAGGTTAAGTCTCTGTCCAGGCTTGAAAGGTTTTCGCCACAGCACTTAAACTTGGCGGAAGAGCGACCCAGGGTAGAAGGGACGCCAGGTGGTTGCCTAGTCAACCAACCCACTTCCTCCTGGGGCCCGGAAGTGACACATGGCCCGGAACCTACACCGTGCCAGGGTCAGCGACGGTCCCCGTCCTGACTCATTGGTTGGGAAAGAGATTCGAAACATCACAGCAAACATCTTGCAAACCCCAGCACTGACTCTGCCAGGGCCGAGCTGACGCCCCGCACGGCGCCGACTCCCTCCGAAGCAGCCAGCTCTGCCTCAGTCACTCCAGCGACGAGCCATTTTCGAGGCCGGCGGGAGCGCGCGCGCCGTGCCCCTCCCAGGCCCTACGTCACGCCCGCGGGCCCCGCCCCCAGGGCCGAGGGGGCCCTCCCCGCCACACACACCCCTCTGTCTTCCCTTCCCGGCAGGGGAACGCTCCCCTTTTAACCATTTGGCTTAAGGAACTGGGGAAAGGCTGCGGCGCCGGGCGGCCGGGAACTTTCCCGGGGCCCAGAGGGGAAGCGACTGTTCCATCCCGAGCCGGGAGCTGGGGCGCAGAGGGAGGGACCTCTCCCGAGTCCGCCTCCGCGGCCCTCTCTCGCCCCCTCCCCCCCGCACGTTCCAATGCATCTGCTCTCGGGGGGTGGGGGCCGGTGCGGTGGGGAGCGCCGGCCCGCTGTCCAGCGGGAGCCGGCCCGCCTCGCTCCCGCAGCCCGCTGCTCGGCTGCACACTCCCTGGCCGGGGCGGCAGGGTCTGCGGCACGGGGCAGGCTAGCGCCGGAACAAATGCTTGCTGCTTAAAATGGCTGATTCCCTCCACGGCAGCTGCAGCCGCCGGGTCTGCAGCGGGGGCTGGCGAGCGGCCCCCACCCTCACGACCCCACAGAAGTCCTCGCCTACCGCCAGGGGGAAGGGAGGGCCGCGAAGTCGGTCTCCGCTCCCTCTTCCGTGTCCCACACAGCAGACTCCTGTGCACTCGGGGAGACTGTCACAGGAGAAAGGAAAGTGGCACTTCCCCGAGCAGGCTCCGGGCAATCACGTCCCGAGGCCGGCGGATCCGGCTGGGGAGGACTCGCGCAGGCGGCCTCGCGGCCCCTACCTTGATATTTGTTGTCCAGCTCTCGCAGCACGGACACGTTCCTCTGCATGTCGTGGGGCAGCGACTCCACACACTCGAGGTAGTCCTGCACGTAGCAGGTGAGGAGCCGGCTCCGCTCCCCGGTCAGGAGCGCGGCCGACGAGTACAGTTGCTGCTGCTGCTGCCCTAACATCCTGCCGCCGCTGCTGCTCCTCGCCGCCGCCGCCGCCGCCGCCTCCGCCTCCAGCAGCCACACATGCAACAGCCACGGCCGCCGCGGGCCCTCCGCTCCGCAGCCCGGCGCCGCGGGGACACCGGCGGCCGCTCGACAGGGCACCACCGAGTCCCCCGATCTCCACTCCCCCCAAAAGAAGCCCTCACTCCCCGCCCCCGCGGTAACAAGCCCAGGGGCGGGGCGAGGCCAGGGCTCCCTCCTCTCTCCCCTCCCTCCCCAGGACTAGAGCAGCAGGGATCCCCCCAGCGGAGCTGGCGCCGGGGTCCCGCGCGCTGACACTTCCTGTCCCCCTCGGAGTCCCCAGATGCTACCACAGCCGTGTCGTAGCTCGGATCCCCATGACAAGCCCCTCGCTGCCCCCTTCTCTCCCAATCACCCTCCGTGCCTGTCGGAGAGTCTCTCACTGGACTGCCCCCGCCCCTCCGCCTGCGGCCGCCTCTGCGCCTGCGCAAGACTCGCTCCTAATAAGGCCGGGGGCCCGCCCCTACCGCCCTACCGAAGGGTTCGCATTCTCCCGCCTTCCCTCCGCCACCCGGGCGATTGGTCTGTCAACTCTCGGCTGGGGGGGAGGGCGCGGAGGGCGGCCAAACGGCAGGCTGCGCCCCGCCCCCCATTAAAGGGGAAGCACTGTCAGACCCTCCTCTTCGCCCGGTGTCTGAATGGGACCTGAGAGGAAGGGTGGCTGACTTTCTACTTCCGTCCTCCCCACAAGGAGAAGGGACCTCGGCCCCGCTCACTCGGCCCGGTGTTACCGACTTTTTCCCCATGAAGCGGTTCAAGTGCGGCCCCTCGCGAGCCATAAAAGGAGCAGCGGGCGGCCGCCGTCGCTCCGATCCGGAGTGAGGCCTGCGGGAACTACGCGGCCCGGCATGCAGCGGGGCCGGCTCCCAGCATGCCCGGCGGCCGCGTTCCCGCCGAGCGCCGCCGCCCGGTGGCCACCGCCTGCCAGTCCCCTCGGCCTGCGTCCCTGCTGCCGGGGCCTTCGGGCTCGCCGAGCGCTGGGGGCTAATCGGGGAGGTAGGCGGTCCTCACTCCGGCCCCCAGCGTTTCCTTTCTCGTTTAGTCGGCCTGGCTTTTATTAATAAATGTCGCTCCGGCCTTAACGTGCTTCCTCCGTTCCTCGGGCGCGGAGGTCTCCTGGCGCCGCAGTACCTGGCCGGTGTAGTCCACCCTTCCCTTCCTCAGGAAGCTGCCGTTTAATCTGGGGCAAGGGGTGCGTCTGCTCCACAGAGGTGTTTGTCCCACAGACCAGTTTGGGGGGTTCGGAACGTTTAAGCATTGAACGTCGGCGAGGGCTTACGGGCGGAGTGAGAGGCACACCACCAGCCTCACGTGTCCTTTGTATTCAGTTTTGCCCGAGGACTAACAATTGGAGCGGGTAATGGAGATGGGAGTAAAAACATGATTTGCAATCAGGTCCACGGCCTTATCTATGTGAACGACTAGCTGGGTTTAATTTCTGTGTCATGTAAATGAAATGCCAAGCAGAGGAGCTGATTTTAATTACAGATGGACTTTGTGTACATATAATAACGTGTGTATTTGAAAGAAATGGGTATAAATAGAACGAATACACGGAGAATTTTAATGGAATGCCTATGTAAACAAACCCTATTGTGAGTAGTAGTACCTTTGAGTTAAGAGGAAAATATGAGTGAGTAATAAATTTGGGTTTTCTTATATCCAGTTTGCAGCGGTGGTACACCTGTATTACACACCTATTTGGAGCACTTGTGAAACAGCTGTTAATAGTAAGTGGTCATTGACTAGCAAAGAGAAATCTAGAACTTGATCTACAGGAAATTTTAAATTTCAATCCAAAATAAAGCACTCCAGGGAATTCGATGTGTTGGGAACAGCAACAGTATTGCAAAGGACTGGGGGATTGTCTTGCGTTATTATCCTGTGACACTTTGAGGTTTTGACCACTTGACTATTAAGTCAGCATAGGCAGTACAGTGTGTTGTATTTCTGAGAAGGGTTTGGGGATATTACTGTTGTCATTCTTTAAGTCTTTCAGATTAAGCAGCCAGGTCTTGTCAAAAACCGGTCACTCTGAAGAATTGAATTTTATTGATTTTAATCTGAACCCTATTATTTTTATTTATTTACAAAATTTGAATAAGCTAGCCTTTATCAAAGGCCCAAAGTAATGCAAGAGGCCTTGTTATTTATTGACTCAGTTTAGACACCAAATGCACCTATGGATTTTATTTAGCCTGATAAATGAACTGCAAGTAGATAGAGCATATGGTTAGCAACTAGAAGTGAGAAAAGGCAATGATGCAGAGTACGTAGATTACTCCCTTCAGGAACCTAGAGCAAGATGAGAGGAAAGAAGAATGAATATGGGATAGGAGACCTTTTACAGCATTATTTTCACCTTTTATAATTCTGTTGAACAGACTAGAAGGAAGCAAAAAATCCAAATAATGATATTTCAGCTGGTACTTGTCTAAACCTATAAAGTACTGTAATACATGTGTGTGTATGAATTATTTCAGACATGTACTTTGCTTGCTGTATTTATTTTAAAAGGTTAATCTGGGGCTTATTCCTGCCATACTTGTGAAAGAATTTACATGTGTGGGGAAAGAACTTACATGGGGGAAAAAATCACCATACTCTGTAAACCCAAGTCAACCGTGGCTATTTATCAGTGTCCTTTTCTTCTTAGTAGTCACTTAACTGAAAACTTGGGGCCTCTTCAGATTGAGTTTCCTGACTCTCCTAAATGCAAATTTAAAAACTCCCATTCTCTGCATCATAGAAGTTAAATGGTGATATTTAATCTCATGAATAAAGCAAAAAGCCCTTTTATTTGCTCATCAATGTATTTTCTACCATAAAGCAACCCTGAAGAAGATAACTAACTGATGCTCCCAAATTCTTGTCTGGGATTACCTTTAATTTCTAAATCTGTTACTTAAGAGTCCCTGGCAAGAAATGTTTATGCTTCCATACCTATTTTATGGGGAGAGCAACAACTTCAATCTGATTGAAAACAAAGTAGCAAGTAGTTCTGAAAGATTCCTGTAGATACCTCCTGAGAAAATTCAGCTTCTGCTGGAGTTAGGCTAATTAAATTTGAAATCCTTTTCTTTTTTCCACTTTTTAATATTTTAAAATATTATGGAAATTTTTAGACAAACACAAAAGTAGAGGTAATAGTATAATAAATCCTTAAATACCATTCACCCACCTTCAACATTTACCAACATATGGCTAAGATTATTTAATCTATAACTCTCCACGCTCTTACCCTTGCTGGGTTATTATCGATTTATCTGTGAATACTTTAAATATGAACAAATAAGAGTTAACATTTTAAACATATCTACAATACCATTATCCTACCCCCAAAATTTAATATCCTGACAATTCAAATTTTCAGATTTCCCTGTTGTCTCATTAAATCTTTTTACATTTGGTTTAACAGGATCCAACAAGTCCCTACATATTTTATTTGGTTAGTGAAGTCTTTTCTAAACCAGGAAGAGGCCACTGATTCCCTGTTTAATTCAATGAAGCAGAGAGCAATGTTTTTGTAAGGAAGATATTTGAGTGGTTGAAAGTCACTTATATATGTGGGGAAATTCAAGAAAATCTCTTTGAATGAAATCATATTAAAAGATCACCAAGATAGCCCATTGTAGAAATGTAATTGTACCTAATACAAATGAATCCTTAATAATATGGGAGTTTGTATTATAAATTAGAGTAATTTCTAGAAGATCCAGTGAAGCATTTTAAACTATAGTGAAAAAATCCAAAACTTTAAATCAATTCATTAGTACAAAAGACAACTAAAAAAATTAATAGGCCACATCTCCATTTGGCTGAGTTTTAAAGCATTTTAATTACTTTATTACATAAGTAGTACACACTAATAGAAAAAAAATTAAAAATAGAGATAAAAAGAGAATATGTAAAAATCACTACAAACTGAAGATAATTCTTCTCACTATCTAAATATACTCCCTGAGATAAAATTCTGTGCTAGCAATTTTTTGTTTTAAGAAAACACTTTGGCTAGGACTAAAGGGCAAAGTAAGAAATACCAGATTCTCTAGAAGGGATATTAGAAATCTGGGCAATGCCAGCCTATAATCGCAGTTTATGTGGTAGACAGCACAGATTTAACATTGGTGTATACATTCAGTCCTGCTACTTTGGGTTATGGTACTGTTCAGCATTTAGGATGACTACTAACAGCAACAAATGTTCCTAAAACATTTTAATGAAGGGACTGTGCATGACTGGAGCTAGTCAAGAGGAAATTTGCTGTAATAAAATATGATATTCCCATAACCAAGAAAAAAAAAAAAACAAACATACTGTCCCCTTGGTTATCCCAGAAACAAAAAAATAACACATATGGTATATTTTGCATATTGCTGACCAGAAAAACATTCAATTTTCCCTGGACGGTTACCATAGTTACGTGAGCCGTTTATAACATCAAGAGGGGGAACTAGGTCACACTATTGAAAGAGTTCAAATTATGCAATTATGTCTCCCAAAAGCTGGGGGAAGGGTTTTAAATTTACAGAAGAGATTTACACTATATGTTCAAATTTGAAATTCTGGTCTAATTTTGCCAGTGAACCTTAAAAATTTGTCCAAAATTAAATAGTTAATATAGTAGATATAAATTATTCAACCTATACAAATAATGCATTATCTAGATCCGTAAATGCGATAAAAGAGATTTTAGCACATTCTGTCCTTGTAGATACTCCTTTTTCTTAGTAAGCTATCTTAACTTCCAGTGTTTTTGTAGGTAGTCAATAACCCAACAATTGCCTCAAACCGTGTGTAAACTAAAGCTTTGACATCTTACCTTCTTTGAAAGTTTGAGATAAAGTGTGGCCCAGTGCCTTTCAAATGCTGCTCTTAACTTTACAGCAACTTTCCTATTAATTTCATCAAATGGAAAGAAGAGTGGTAGGGAGGAAATGTATTGAAAGCTGTAGTAGCATAGCCCTTTCTTTATGTGTTTTTTATTCACTAAGAACTTTACAAAAAGATGTTTTTATCTAAGAATGATGTCCGCTGTACTAGAGCCCTGTACAGTGCTCAACAGAGGTCGAAGAAAAAGAAAAGAAGAAAAAAAAGTACATCTCAAGTTGGCACAATTTTAGATGGTTATTTTTAATCTCATGACCACTATAGACTTGTAGATGTTTTTTAATACTGAAAGTAATTTTAGCTCAATGATTTCCCTAAACTGCAGCGGTTCCCAACCTTTTTGACACCAGGGACCGGTTTTATGGAAGACAATTTTTCCATGGACCTGTGGGAGCTCTGTGGCCTGGGGTCCCTAACAGGCTAGGGACAAGGGGTTGGGGACCACAGCCCTAAACAAAAGGAGAGCAGGCAACAGGCAGCTTACTGAGTGGCTGGGTGAGCTATGCTGCCAGTGGGACTTACTACAGCCATCCTGTATGTAGGGATGGGGAAGAGGTTGAAGGTCACTATTATAGATCACCTCCAGACCAACTTTTTTTCAGGTGATAAAATTGGGACCTAGAGAAATTAAGTTACTTGCCCAGAGTCATATAGCAAGGCACAAAATAAGTGTACACCTAAAAATTTAAGAGTAAAACAATAATCTTATATTTTGGCTGGTAGTCATTATTTAAAGAAAAAAAGTACCCACAGGAAAAAGATTAAGAACTTGGGATATTATAGAAAGATTTTTTTCTGCGAAGTCCTGTAGCAGATTTAACAATACCACTTCTAAAGGAAAATTAGGATTTCCTGAACAATAATGTTCAAAGTCAAAAATGCTAGAAACCATGTATCCTTTAGAGTTATTTTCAAGGGCCAGTGCCTTATGCCTTCAGCACTAGCTAAAGAATGTTTTTTTATTTTTATTTTTACTAAGAATGTTTTTTGAAAAATGAAACTAATGATACAGGCTGGGTGCATTTTGCTTAATCTTTTGTTCACTTTTAAATGATTCTCATTGATTATTTAATGAGGCCTTATTGGAGCTATTGTTCCATTGATTTACTCTTGGCATGGTTCATTTAATCCAGCATTTTGGTAAATATCTGTCATGGATAACAGATTTTTAAAAATTATTTATCTAATTGATTTCCATAAATTGACATTCTCTATCTTATACATGAAAGCAGTGTATTTCACTTTACACAATATATGTGTTTCTGGAGAATTGTATTTACACCTTATTTTGCTATATCAACTAATTTTAAATGTCAGTTCTATAAAATGAGACCCAAGTTTTGAAAATGAAAATATTCATTTAGTACAAATAATTTTTCTGATTTTCTGTCTTTTTCTCAGTTGTCACCTATGTTGAAAAAACATAGGTGGTGGTCTTCATAATGTCACTCCTCATTATCCAACTCTTCGTTATCCAGCTGTGGTCTAGGTGTAGTTGCTTTTGCTTGTTCTGGCTGTAGTGTACACTGCAGATACTTTAGCATAATATCCTTTGGTCACAGAAAAGTTATCTTTAGGGAGGGGACTGTGAAAAGGTGCCTGAAGTGATAGTACACACATTTTCTCCTAGTATGTGGCTAGAGTAAGTATTAGAATCAGAGAGAGAAAAACAAAGATATAAAAGTTTTGGGGGAAAAATGTGTATGAAAAGTTTTAGAAGCTAAAAAACTTTATATTATGGGGAAATAGAAGAATCAGAAAAAGATGATGATTTGAGCCCTTAAGGGTGATGATAGAACATGAGAATTAAAATTTAGGGACTGTGACATGTAAATTGTATTTATGGAGATTATTTGTGATACATTTTTGCATAACAAAAAATAAAGTTGTAATACAGAGTTAGACCAATAGCATATGTAACCCAGTCTTTGAAAATTGGCATATTGATTCAAAAATAATTTCAAAAAAGCCTAATGACTTCCCTATATGATGTTATCTTTAGGATATCCTAAATAATGTTACTTTTCTATTCAGGTAATATATCTCTGGAAAAATAGTCCAGTGATATCTGGACACTTAGTTTATTATTTTGCACATTTGATTTTGGGGGTACATATATTATTTTAATGACATTTATACTTAAATATAAAAGAAAGAACTTTCTGCACATTCTGGAATAACAAGTGCATATATATACTCCCTACTAGGAAAAGAGTATGTAAGTAGATACACTAAATATTAATATGTAGCTTTAGTTCACTTTTATGAGAGTTTTTCTACTTCTCTTGTTAGTAATGTCTGTCCTTTGCATACCAGCATTCTAATTGTACCTATATTATTACACAAAATTAAAACCAAGAAATACCAAAATTGATAAATTCGAAGCTTTTGAAGACTTCCCACTTTAGGAATTAATCAAGGCAGTTTGGGTTTAGACACATTTTTTGTGAGGTTTTTTTTTTTTTTTTGAGACAGAGTCTTGCTTTGTTGCCCAGGCTAGAGTGAGTGCCGTGGCATCAGCCTAGCTCACAGCAACCTCAGACTCCTAGGCTCAAGCGATCCTCCTGCCTCAGCCTCCCGAGTAGCTGGGACTACAGGCATGCGCCACCATGCCCGGCTAATTTTTTATATATATATATATTAGTTGGCCAATTAATTTCTTTCTATTTTTATAGTAGAGACGGGGTCTCGCTCAGGCTGGTTTTGAACTCCTGACCTTGAGCAATCCGCCCGCCTCGGCCTCCCAGAGTGCTAGGATTACAGGCGTGAGCCACCGCGCCCGGCCATTTGTGAGGTTTTTGTAGCAGTTTTAAGAGAGATTCTATATAGCCTTTTTCTCATTCAGTGTAGCTTTAAACTTCCTATTAAGAGGTTTTAAAATTTTTGCAGGATCTCACTTGAGTACTTTAGGTTAAGGAGGAACAATTCTTATGAAATCAGATGTTTTAAAAATTCATATTTAGATTGATGTGTTAATGCCATCTATAACTTCTGCCTACAACCTCAGAAGGCACCTATGAAATATAGCTACCCAAGGAGTCCTTTCCTGAAGTCTTCTATTGAGCTGTGGTCTTCTCTATAGGAATGAAATTTGGCAGAAATACCTAATGAAGAGGAATCTGAACGTAGCAATTGAAAAGGAAAAAGACTGGGAGACAACTCCAGATGTCATGAAGTAAAGAGAGGATGAGGCACAGGAGCAGCTATTGTTATTTCTTTCTTTCTTTCTTTTCTTTTCTCTTCTCTTTTCTTTTCTTTTCTTTTCTTTTCTTTCTTTTTCCTTTTTTTTGAGACAGAGTCTCACTCTGTTGCCTAGCTCACAGCAACCTCAAACTCCTGGGCTTAAGTGATCCTTCTGCCTCAGCCTCCGGAGTACCTGGGACTACAGGCATGTGCCACCATGCCCAGCTAATTTTTTTCTATATATTTTTAGTTGGCCAATTAATTTCTTTCTATTTTTAGTAGAAACAGGGTCTCTCTCTTGCTCAGGCTGGTCTTGCTCTTGCTCAGGCTGGTCTCAAACTCCTGAGCTCAAACGATCCGCCAGCCTCGGTCTCCCAGAGTGCTAGGATTACAAGCGTGAGCAACCACAGCTGGCCTGTTATTTCTGTTGCATGGCTCAGGGAACTCCAAGAAATTGATTCCATCCTAAGGGACATATTTTTTAATTTGGGGTAGAAATTAATCTATTTTCCAATAAAATGGAGGATATTAGTAGATCTATAACACAGAGGAAAATATTAAAAATAGTGACTTGAGTGGTTACATTATTTCATTATGTAGGAGATCTTTTCCAGAAAGGTATTCTTCAGTGTGTGCTGAGCTGCCTTGTAGGGAGGAACTGATGACTCTGCTGCAGTGGATACTGGCCTGTGGGAGAGGGACGGAGAAGCAAGAAGGGAGCAGTTAACAGGGAAATGAGGTCATGTGGAAAGAAGGAAATAGATTCAAAACCTTTTTTTTCTTTTTTTCTTTTTTTTTCTTTTTTTTTCTTTTTTTGGACGAGGTTCTGGGGCCCCAAGAGAGGGGGGCCCCGGAAGTCGCCCAGATTCAAAACATTTTTAAGAGGTAATACCAGTTGGGTTTGGGGACTGTATTTCGGGGATGGGAGAGAAGAGATGGCACCTAGGATTTTGGCTTGGGCCAAAGGTAGATACATCACACCAAGGCTATGTGAAATGGAAAATCCAGGAGGCAAAGCAGGTTGTGGGGAAATGGTACAAATTTAAATCATTTAAGGATTATAAACCCTGTAGATTATAACTTTGAGCTCTATCTATCTTAGGCCTCCTCTTCCAAGCAGCATAGACTCCTGCTTCCTATATGTAGCTTGCTTATTTGTAAAGAACAGCCAGCTATAGAAAGTGGAGGCTAGAATATCTTGGGAAGGGTGGAAAGACTAGAGAGAATGATTTAGAGTTAAAATAGGTTTAAAAATATCTTCTCATATAACCGGACTTAATTAGTCTTGTATTATTCTTGTTAGTAATGCAGGAATTAGGAATAGGCGGTAAGCAGGGATACACAGGGCCTTATGAGGAAGACGTCAGTGCAGCAGTTCTGCTTGCTTACTCTTTACATGCCTCCAAAGGAGCCGTTTTGATCCTGGGCCACCCGTGGAATGTAGCCCTTGGAGTGTTCTTTATGTTAGGGGTGATGATTGCGTTATATACATCTGGAGCAATGGACCATTCCATACTAGCTTGCCAAGTTGTTTTGCACACACATCAAAATTGATAATATGCTCCTGGTTTTATTGATGGGGCCCTGAGTTTTGGTTGCCATGCCTGATTGCATAGCAGAATATGCATACATGAACAGCGCCCCCAACAAAAGCCTTGGACCCCAAGACTCAAGTGGGCTTCTGTGGGCAGAGACATTCCACATATGTCTGTAGTTTGCTGAGAGAAAATTTCTGGATGGCTTTAGGCAAAGGCCACCAGGAAACTATGTTAGACCTCTCTGGACTCCACTGATGCATCTTTTTTTCTTGTTGGTTTTGCTTTGTATCCTTTGCTGTAATAAATCTTAGCTACATGTATAACCTATTGGGTCTTTTGAGTCCTTCTGGGATCACCAAAGGAAACAATTATATACATAGTACTGAAGAAATTTAAAACCCAATTTGTCCATCTGAGTCTTGATAGGAGTCACTAAAAAAAGAATAATCAACATATGTAAGTGTCTGCTGCGTGTGGGTTTAAACAAAATCAAAGCTTTGGTCTGTGTCCAGGAGACATTTATAGTCTCTGTAGGGATACAGAACACACATTGGGGAAATGCTTATGGGCATAAGTGTGAAAAAAGCAAATTGGCAATAAATGCAGAAGAAAGGCAGAATTAAAGACAGATTAAAATTGGTAGGAATCAAGCAAGGTTAAGAAGAGATATAGGGTCCCGGCGCGGTGGCTCACGCCTGAAATCCTAGCATTCTGGGAGGCCAAGGCGGGGTGGATTATTTGAGCTCAGGAGTTTGAGACCAGCCTAAGCAAGAGCAAGACCCCGTCTCTACTAAAAATAGAAAGAAATTAATTGACCAACTAAAAATATATCAAAAAAATTAGCCAGGCATGGTGGCGCATGCCTGTAGTCCCAGCTACTCAGGAGGCTGAGGCAGGAGGATCGCTTGAGCCCAGGAGATTGAGGTTGCTGTGAGCTAGGCTGGCGCCACTCTAGCTGGGGCAACAAGAGTGAGACTCTGTCTCAAAAAAAAAAAAAGAAGAGCTATAGGGCCACATTATCAAATAATAGCCTTCATTTTTTCTCCATATGAACTTTAGCAGTATATAAAAACTGTAAAATAAAAATAATTTTTTCCTGAATTTTATCTAAGTCCAACACATAAATAACTTGTATGGAATCAAAATTTGTACCAAATCAAAATATAAGTATTTTATATAACAATTTTTATAAGCCCTCCAGTTATAAATTTCAGCTGCGAGTTGATAATGTGCATGTGTTGTCATTCCAAAGACTCCACGCCAATTCCTTTTATCATCAGTCATATCTGCTAATTCCTTCAGTTATTTAGTTAAGCTGCTTGCATCCAAAGCTGTCTGCTTAGACTACACATGTAGTTCCTAAACTACACGTGTGCAGGCAGGCTCTAAGCAGCCCAGATTAAGAATGAACTTTGAGGCCGGGGGCGGTGGCTCACGCCTGTAATCCTAGCTCTCTGGGAGGCCGAGGTGGGCGGATCATTTGAGCTCAGGAGTTCGAGACCAGCCTGAGCAAGAGCGAGACCCCATCTCTACTATAAATAGAAAGAAATTAATTGGCCAACTAATATATATAGAAAAAATTAGCCGGGCATGGTGGCGCATGCCTGTAGTCCCAGCTACTAGGAGTCTGAGGCAGGAGGATCGCTTGAGCCCAGGAGTTTGAGGTTGCTGTGAGCTAGGCTGATGCCACGGCACTCACTCTAGCCTGGGCAACAAAGTGAGACTCTGTCTCAAAAAAAAAAAAAAAAAAAAGAATGAACTTTGAAAGTTCTGCTTCTGGTAATGGCCAAATAACTCACATTAATGTTCCCACAAATAACAACTATAAATTCTAAACAAAAAATTAAAAACTACCAAAAGGCACTGAAGAGCAAGCAAAAGAAGGCAAATTCTAGAGGGAAGCCAACACTTGGAAGAAGAAATGGCAGTTCACATGTTTCCTATAAAAGTGTCATTAACCTGAGGGCAGCCACGTAGGATGACTAAAACTTAGAAATTTGCAAACTTACTGGCTTGAAGAAACAGAGGTTGGAGTCCAGGACAACCATGGGTGGTATAAGGTCTAAAGTTAATATCATGCACTGCCTTGATACCTGGTAAGATCCAGAGGCACCTGAATGGCCTGACCACAAGCTCCTGTCCACACTCTGCTCCTTATCTCAGGGACTGGACATATTTCCTATCTCTGAGCAGCAGGTTTCAGTGCCCTGCCAGTTTATGGAATTATTCAACCAGCCAATCACATCTTATCTCAGGAACAAGGAACGACCCACCCTCTTGATGCTACAAAGCCTGCCTCCCTGGTTATTCAGTTTCCAAGTGCAGCCCCCATATGGCCCTGTGTGAGGTGTGTGCTTCTCCCCCAGGCTGTGAGCATGTGTGACTTCTACACTGCTGTCCATCTCATCTGTTCAGTGTTGATGTCATGTGCTAGTCCCATAATCCTCCACTGGAAATCCCTCCCTCACCAAAGAGGTGAAGAAGAGGAATGAAAACAGACAGCAGTGGTGGGTCATGCCTGTAATCCTAGCACTCTGGGAGGCTGAGGCGGGAGGATCGCTCAAGGTCAGGAGTTCGGAACCAGCCTGAGCAAGAGCGAGACCCCGTCTCTACTAAAAATAGAAAGAAATTAATTGGCCAACTAAAAATATATAGAAAAAATTAGCCAGGCATGGTGGCGCATGCCTGTCATCCCAGCTGCTCAGGAGGCTGAGACAGGAGGATCATTTGAGCCCAGGAGTTTGAGGTTGCTGTGAGCTAGGCTGACGCCATAGCACTCACTGTAGCCTGGGCAACAGAGTGAGACTCTGTCTCAAAAAAAACAGCAATGGAAAGGCGGTGGGGGAGAAATCCCAGAAAACAGAAATCCAGCCTTAAAGTCTGTGTTGAAACTGCCCACATCTCTTGCTAATCCCTAAACTACATATGTGCAGGGAAGGCTCCAGGCAGCCCAGATACGGTTTAAAGAATTGAACTTAGTTTGAGTTCATCCAAGTGTCCAAGATAGAATCTAAAATAGATAGAAACTAAACATATGGAAAAATAAGACAATGTAACCCCAAATCAATCAATTACCCCAAGATGAACCAGATGTTGCAATTAGAGACAAGAATTTTATTTTATTCTATTCTATTTTTTAAATTTTAAAATATTAAAGGGGTACAAATGTTTTTGTTACACAAATACCTTGTATAATGCTAAGTCGGGGCTTTTAGTGCACCCATCACCAGAATAGTCTTCATTGTACCCAATAAATACGTTTTTACCCCTCACCCCATCCCAGCCTCCCTCCTTCTTGGAAAAATATGGAACGATTCACGAATTTGCATGTCATCCTCACACGGGGACCATGCTAATCTCCTCTGTATCGTTCCAATTTTAGTGTATGTGCTGATGAAGCGAGCACTAGAGACAAGAATTTTAAAGCAGCTGTCATAACTATGCCCGAGGACTTAGAGGAAAACATTATGAATGAAAAAAGTAGGAAATCCCAGAAGAGAAAAGGAAAGCATAAAAAAAAGAACTGAATGGGAATGCTAGAATTGAAAAGTATAATATTTAAAATAAAATATTCCCTGGGCAGCCTTAAGATCAGAATGGAAATAACAGAAGAAAGTATCTGTGAATTTGAAGGTAGAGCAATAGAAATGATTCAGTCTAAGAGCAGAGAGGGAAATACAATAAGGACTAATGCCTCAGAGACCTGTACGACAATACCAAAAGATCTAACACGTATAGGGTTCCAGAAGGGAAAGAGAAACTGGGGTAAAAAAAATATTTTTTTGTTGTTTTTGAAGAAATAACGGGCCTATAGCCATGGCTGTTATTGCTGCTGCCATAGCACTGGGGCACCCCTGTCCCTGGACACATTGCTCCTAAAACACAACATGAAGAAGACTGAGAAGGAACTGGAAGGAGATGACCACCAGGAGCTACATGAGACCCTGTCTGAGAGACAATGGGGTCTGATGGAGATGTTCTCAGAGGGTCTGGTCTGAGGCTAGAGCCATCCATCTTTTCTTGTTTTATTTATTTATTTTTGAGACAGAGTCTTACTTTGTTGCCCAGGCTAGAGTGAGTGCCATGGCGTCACCCTCGCTCACAGCAACCTCAAACTCCTGGGCTCAAGCAATCCTCCAGCCTCAGCCTCCCGAGTAGCTGGGACTACAGGCATGCGCCACCATGCCCGGCTAATTTTTGCTATATATATATTAGTTGGCCAATGAATTTCTTTTTATTTATAATAGAGATAGAGTCTCGCTCTTTGCTCAGGCTGGTTTTGAACTCCTGACCTCGAGCAATCCGCCTGCCCTGGCCTCCCAGAGTGCTAGGATTATAGGCGTGAGCCACTGCGCCCGGCCTCTTGTTTATTTGTTTGAGACAGAGTCTTGCTCTGTCACCCAGGCTAGAGTGCTGTGGCATCAGCCCAGCTCACAGCAACCTCAAATTCCTGGGCTCTAGTGATCCTCCTGCCTCAGCCTCCCAAGTAGCTGGGACTGCAGGTACGCATCACCACGCCCAGCTAATTTTTTCTATTTTTAGTAGAGGGATCCTCACTCTTGCTCACATGGGTATCAAACTCCTGACCTCAAGCTACCCTCCAGTCTCAGCCTTCAGAGTGCTAGGGTTACAGGCATGAGCCACTGCATCCGGCCTGGAGCCATTTTTGATCTCTCCCTCTTTGTGGCTCAAAAGATACTTGAGTTTTCCAGAGCAGCCTCGTGGATTGGGACCACTTTCTTTATAATCTTGGTTCTTCCTATTGTCTTTGAGACCAAGAAGTCACAAATGGAGCAACAGCAGCAACTGAAGCAGCAGCAGGAACTTCTAGGGCCTGACACGGGGGCGGTACGAGGAATGCCAGGGGCTCTCCCTTCACTTCCTGGAAAAAACTAGATTGCTACTGCTACATGTGAGCTGTCTTCGTGGGAGAAATTTGAAATTCAAGTCTTTGGACTGCTGATTATTTGGATTTTTCTTTTTCTTTTTTTTCTTTTTTTTTTACCTTTGGCACATTGATCTATCCAAAACCTGGTGGGGAGAATTCTACCCACATTGTCTCACAGACAGACTCCCAAGTTGCACCTCTGCCCTCTTGCTTTCCCGCCTTCTTTCTGTCCTCTCTCAGTGACTGCACTTCAGCAATGTGGAGGGTCACTCCAGCTCTGGCCACCTTACCCCGTTTACTAAATTGTCCCTAACCAAGTGATCTCACTGTCCCGTTGCCATGCGGTAACTGATGCCAGTGGAGGGATGCACCCTAGCTGGTAATGACTATTTTTGTTTTAGGAAGTGCACACACTAGGAAGCAGATGGAATGCCTTGCAGCCTGGTGTAAAGCAGGCACCGAGAATTCCTGTGTGTGTAGGGAAGGAGGAAGGCCAGCCGCAGCTTCAGCCACAGAATGGGGACATGTGTGCGTGTGGTTGTTTTCTTTTTTTAAACAGTGCTCACATAGGCCTGGCACGGTGGCTCACGCCTGTAATCCTAGCACTCTGGGAGGCCGAGGCGGGCGGATTGCTCAAGGTCAGGCTTTCGAAAGTAGCCGGAGCAAGAGCGAGACCCCGTCTCTACTATAAATAGGAAGAAATTAATTGACCAACTAAAAATATATAGAGAAAAAATTAGCCGGGCGTGGTGACCCATCCCTGTAGTCCCAGCTACTCGGGAGGCTGAGGCAGCAGGATTGCTTGAGCCCAGGAGTTCGAGGTTGCTGTGAGCTAGGCTGACGCCACGGCACTCAATCTAGCCTGGGCAACAAAGTGAGACTCTGTCTCAAAAACCAACAAAAAACTGTGCTCACCTTTTGTATTTAAATTTTAAAAATGATCCCAACTGAAAAAAAAAGTGGCTGAAATTTCCCCAAATTTGGTGAAAGACATAAATTACCAGATTCTTTTTTTTTCTTTCTTTCTCCCTTCTCTCCTTTCCTTTCTTTCTTCCTTCCTTCTTTCCTTTT
>VSMD01113873.1:0-50025 GCA_008750895.1 Mirza zaza
CCAGCCATGTGCATGACCTTGGAAGCAGAGTCTCGTTCCCATTCAAGCCTCCAGATGACTGCAGCCTTGGTCCACACCCTGGCTACAAACTCATGAGATAATCTGAGCCCAAATCACCCAGCCAAGCCACTCCCAGATGCCTGCCCCACAACTGTGAGATGATCAGTGTTTGTTGTTTTACATTGCTAGGTTTGGGATGATTTATTCCACATCGATAAGTAATTAACATGAAGGGGAAACACAAGATGGTATATAATGTGAGTGTATCATCTGAAGTCAGGAAGAGCTTCCTTAAGGAAATGATTGGGTAATAGAGGAGCAAGAAGGCTGAGAAGAGTAATCCAGGGAAAGGAAGTGACCTGTGCAAAGGCCGTGGCCAGCAAGGAACACAATGAGTTGGAAAGACTGAAAGAAACTGATGTGGCTGCTCCATGGAGATCAAATGGGAGAGTGATTTGTAATGAAGCTAGAATGACAGTGGGGAAGCATCTATGGGAGTAGGGGTCACCTCAAGACATTGTCAAGGACTTTGATCTCTATCAAGACAGCAATGGGAAGTCTTTGAAGGGATTTAAACAGTTACGTGATTTGATCAGACTTGTATTTCCTTCATGTTCTTTCCACTATTATTTCTTATCATAGCATTCAACTGACAACTTCTCTTCACTGGGCATGTTTTGATTTCCACATAGACTTTCTGCAAATAATGGAAATTATATAGGCTTAAGAAAACCTGCTCATAATTTGCAGTGCTGACCTCATACTAACCCATATCCTATCCCAATGGCTGCTGGTCACCTGCCATCAGCTCTGAGAGGGTGAGATAGACAAGATTTGGGAAACTCGGGATAAGGGAAGGGCTCTTTTCAAGGTAAATCCCCTAAATCACATGCCAATGTTGGGGTGTAGGTGCAACTGTGCTGTTTTTAGGGAGAAAGTCTAGGGTTGTTTTTTTTTAATCACATTCTCAGGAGGATCTGGCAGCAGAGCCTGAAGCAAGGATTCAGGATCATGTGAGTTCTTGAGGACGGTCTCTCGAAGAGAAGAGAGCCCAGCCAGGCTGTGATCCCGGGTAATGGGTACCCCTGGCCTGCTGCACCGGGAGACTGTGGTGCATGAACTATACATGGAGTTGTCCCCATCCCATGGCACAAGGCCAGCTGTTTGTGTCCCCACATCAGTCAGCCCGTGGTGGTGAGTCGCTCCCATCTATCAAGGAGATTTCTCTGGAGAAGAGGTAGCTTTGCCAGATAAAATAAAATATTTTCATTTGCCAAATACAGCAACCCTAAGAAAAGGTGCAGCTATGAGCCATTAGCAGCCAACACTCACAGCAGCTGGGGAATGGGCCGGTGAAGGGAATATTGGCAGGACACCAAAATAGTGTCAACCACAATCTGTGACCCTGAAAACCTTCCATCGACAGGACGGAAGTGGTAATGTTCTGGGAAACCATGATAAATTCCTCCATACTTAGAAGCTAGGATGGCGCCCCCAGCGAGCCAGGACAGAACCACCGTTCAGTGGACTCAAGTTTCCCAGGGAAACTGCACATCAGACGGACTCAAGTTTCCCAGGGAATCCAACCCAAATCCAGACCTTGCAACTTAATCAGAATGCAGGATGGAGCCAAGAAGCCAAAATCCACCTACGCATCCTGAATTGCATAAAAGTTGCCCAGAGATACCCCTCAAAGTTCAGATGACCAGGTCCCCTGTGTTACTGTGAATGCAGAGTAGAGTATACAGTGGTGCTTAAAAGCAGCGGCTCTGGATCCAGACTGTACAAATTCAAATCCCAGTGCCCCACTTAACCAACTGTGTGACTCTCGGCAAACAAGAGGTGTCACCTCTTTGGGACTCAGTTTCTTATCTGTAAAATAGAGATTATAATAATAGTGCATGTTTATAATAATAGCATAGGATCTGCTGAATTAATCCATGTAAACTGCTTAAAACTGTGCCTGCCTCAGGGTAAGCATCAATAAATGTTAATGATTAATATGACTATTTAGCTATCAGAAAGAGCAGGCAGGGACTTTTAACCTAAAACTTCCCAGATCAGCTTCTCCCAGAGTTCCGAAAACATCCTTCTATGACCCATATTCCACTGCGCTGTGTCAATTGGCCATGAGCTCCCTGGGGGCCTGACGAGGGTCGTTTTCATCTTTGCACAGTGCTATGGGCACATTGTTGGGTCTGATAAATATTTGATCGCTAGAGACCGCCATCAGCCCAAAGTGGCAAGGAAGAAAGATTGCTGTCATTCAAGCCCTTGCACTACACCTGCCTCTACAGCCGTGGCAGGTGGGACTGCACGCTCGAAAGTTCTGGCACGTCACTCTTTTAGCCTCGGATTTCCAGGCATACAGTGAGGAGGCTGGTCTAGAGAAAATCTCTGGCCACCGTGTGTTGAGTCCTCCCTCTGTGCCAGGTACTATACTGAGCATTTCATAGGCATTAGCTTGTTTAATCATCTCAACAACCCTCTCTTCTTAATTACTCCAATTGTACAGAAGAGGAAACTGAGGCTCGGCTATCTTCTCCAGGGCACGAAACTAGGAGAGTCTCTTACTCTCAGGTGTAAGCCATATCCAGCAGGAAGGACACACTCTTGCCAGTGCTGGCCAAGCTCCCTTAGGTTTTGAGAGCTATTAGTGGGCAGGGGGTGAAGCCAAAACTCAGGAAGAAGGGGACCCTCTTGGCCAGCCACCCTCTAGCTCACAGCCAGAGCCCATGTTCTCCAAAGCTGGGCGCAGACCAAAACAGAGTACAGATGTACTTCCTGGATGTCAAAGGGAGGCTGCAGACCCAGAGCAGTAGTGGAGCTAATAATATAAGAATAAGATAGTAAACACTGCCGAGCACAGTGATATACACCTGTAGTCCCAGCTACCCAAGAGGCTGAGGCAAGAGGATCATTTGAGCCCAGGAGTTCTGGGCTGTAGCACGCTATGCTGGTCAGGTGTCTGCACTAAGTTCAGCAACAATATGATGACCTCCCAGGAGTAAGGGACCATGGGTTGCCTAAGGAGAGGTGAACCAGCCCAGATCGGAAGCGAAGTAGGTCAAAACTCCCATGATGATTGCGCCTGTGAGTAGCCACTGCACTCTAGCCTGGGCGACATAGGAAGACTCTGCCTCTTTAAATAAATACATACATATGTACATACATACATACATAGTAAGTACAGCTTGCTGAGAACTTACTAAGTGCCAGACTTTGTGCCAAGCCTCTGTCTTGGTTGGGTTCCCCCAAAGCAGACCCTGAGACAAAGATTTGGGTGCAGGTCATTTATTGGGAAGTGACCCCAGGTAGCACAGTGAGAGAGTTGAGAAATGAGGCAAGGAAGAGAGGAATGTCAATAAAGGGTACAGTAATGAGGAGGTTACCTGTGGACGGCTGAGACTCAGTCCACTGGGGACACCTAAGGCAGCTCTGTGCTACACACTTGAGAGTTATTCCACTGAGCATGGGGAGGCTGGGGGAGTTATCCACCACTGCTGTGCCTCTCTGGTGGGGAGTCACTCCTGGGACAGTAACTCCCTGGCACTTCTAAATGCCCCATGCAGGGGCTGAGCACCCACCTATGACCAGAGGAGCCCTTGGGCCAAGAGAATCGCAGGTGCTTGAGGCTCAAGGCCCTCGACGTGTGCAGGAACTTCCCGGCAAAACTGCAAGTGACGAGAAAGTCAAGGGAACTTCAGAAGGGCCCTGGCATGTCTTCTATGGCCTCTCCCATGGACCTCACCAGCCCAGGGAGGCAGCTTCTATTATTGTGTCTGTTTTAAGACTGAGAAAACTAAGATTGAGACTCAGCAAAATGAATGAATTTACTCAAGGTCTCAGAGCCAATAAGCTGGGAACTGACTCCAGGCAGCCCCTGGTCTAAGGCATCGGGCTATGCTGCCTTCCTGCCTCAGGACCCCTCACCTGTGCTCGTCGACTCCTGAATCCATGGCGTTCTGACCTCCTTGATCTGTTTATTTTTCCTGTATGTACTTAAGGTGTGTACTGTGATGTTTCGAGATACATATATGTAGTGAAATGGTTACTATAGTCAGGTAAATTAACATATCCTTCATCTCTTATATTATAGTTACCTTTTTTGTGGCAAGAGCACCTAATATCCACGTTTAGCAAAAATTCCCAATACAATATCATTAACTAATGCCGTCAAGTTGTACATTAGATCTCTGGACTTGGAAATCCTGTAACTTTGCATCCGTTGACCTACATCTCCTCATTCCCGCCCCACCCCTGGTAAGCACCGTTTTATTCTCTCTCCATGTATTCGGCTTCCTTTAACTTCAAAAGCTGCATATTTTCCACACACCACTCAGCCTGCCGTGGTGGATAACTCCCCCAGCCTCACCATGCTCAGTGGAATAACTCTCAAGTGTGTAGCACAGAGCTGCCTAGGTGTCCCCAGTGGACTGAGTCTCAGCTGTCCACAGGTAACCTCTTCGTTACTGTGCCCTTTATTGACATTCCTCTCTTCTCTGTCTCATTTCCCAGCTCTCTCACTGTGCCAACAGTTTGGAGGAAGGGATGGGGCTTGGCCTTTATTCACCCTGGCCTGGAAAGACAAATAGTTGTGGGTGACTTATTTGTCCTCACCAATGCCAACTCCATTGTGCCTTGCTGAAGTTGTCAGAGGAGGAAAAGCCTCCTCCACGCCATAAGCTATGTGTGCCATATTTCAGAGAGTAGGGAGGGGTTACCCCAGTTTCCCTCCAGCGGGGTGAGAGGAAATCCCCTCTCCCCTAGAAACAGCAAAGTCACCCTTAATCCGGATATCTCCTGGACACATTCAACCATGCAGTCTCCCAATGTCACCTTGCTTGGGAAAATGTCAGCCACAACACATGGATACTCATCCTTCATTTTGACTTCTTTTCATAGGCAAAGCATCAAAGGAAGCTTAGGAGGTAGGCAGGGAAAGGAATGCTATCCCCATTTTTCAGTTAGGGAAACTGAGGCTCAGCTTGGTTTCTTGCCTTTCTCAAGATCACAGAGCTAGTGAGCAAAGCAGAACTGCCTTAAGCATAGGTCTTCTAGCTCCAAATCCACGGCTGAGTCATTGCCACGCCACCCACTGCACATGCCCGGTTCAGGGCTGGCAGCCAGGGGTAGATACACAGCCGAGCACAGCACTAGGAGCCCTGAAACCAGCGTAGAACCTGTTTCTTCATCTGTTGGTGGAACTCATGAGCTAATCAAGCTATGCTTCCTGCTTCACGGAATCTTCAAGATGACCAGCAGAGATGACACCCCTACCTCTAGGAGATTTCCTCTCTGATTCTCTCACACTTCTCTATTTCCCCTCCTGCATTCACCACAACTGGTATTTATCCTCTTAATTAGGATGTGTATTAATTGTCTGTCTCTTCTACAATGTAATCTCCATGAGGACGGAGTCCACATCAGTCTTGTTAAGTCCTAAAACCACAGAGATGCAGCAGAAGGAAAGTTGGAGAGATTTAAATCGGGAAAAGGACTCAACCCACCATTGCTGGAGGGTCCAGTAATATTTGCCATAACTGATGAATCCTCAGGTATACTAGGGAGGCACAATTATAGCATGAAACGACAATGGCTTCAATCCCTTTTCCAACACTTACACAACCTGGGTGATCTTGGTTAACTAACTTCACGTCTATGAGTTCAGTGTTCTCATCTATAAAGTGGAAATTATGATGGTACTTGCCTTTCAGGGCTGTCGTGGGGATAAAATACAATAACAGAGACAGAGTTCTCAGCACTGTGCCCGGAACATAGTTAGCACTGAAAAACATATTCATTCCTCGCCCCTCTCGATGCGCCTTCCCTGGTACACAGCTCCTGCAGTACTGGGGAAATAATGGACAGGTGTGCCTGGAGACTATGTGTTTGCGGTGACAGATCCAGCAAGACAATAATTGAGAGTAATCCGTGATGTGATGTGTGTGTTGGGAGGGGTGGGAGAGAGACAGAGACATCCTGCACTCAAAACCCACCCCGCCCCACCCCGGGGGCTCTCGACAATGATTACAGTGATTCTAAAGAATTCACTGAAACATGTTATAAGCCTTGATTACAAAGAAAAAGCATTTTTCCTAAAGTGGATCTTCCATCTGCTGGAGGTAGCCAGGCCCCAGTGACAAGGAAGATGAGCCATGCTGCAGAGAAACTCCTAGAACCCTGCACGTTCTTCAGCACAATCTCCTGCGAAATCTTCAGCACGAAGCACGCTTTCCCCCAGCCAGCCTGATTGACAGAGCCCAACAAAACCCCAAGAAAAGCACATCCAGCTTGCGGGTCCCCTCCCCGGCCTAGCTCCAACGGCAGCAGCCTTGGAAATGGACGATAAATGGCGCCTTTTTATTTATGAGCACTTTCCATTATGGGCATAATACCCCCATTCTTTCCCCGGCTTGTATATAAACATCTCAAAATAGGCTTATTTTAAAAGGACCTTGGGACACAATACTTCTGTTTGAGAGAGCGGCTGATGTGCTTGCGCATGCTGAGAACAGCGATGCCTTGCTGCTGGCTGGCTTCCCTTCCGCATCACCCGGCAGACGTTCTGGGCAGAGAAAAGAACTTGCTTGGGAGCCCACTGGGCCCTGGAAGTCCAGCGTGTGGGCAGTGACCAAGTCACGTGCCACGCAAGAGTCACGTGGCCGGTCCACCGTGATTGGCAATGTGGGGACCCACGGCCACTTGGCCCGTAATCATGATTCACATTTGGGGAAAGTCGTGTGTCTCCAAAGCCCTGGCTTGCTGGCTTTAGCTCGTTCGATCCCCCACCTCCACACTGGAGTGAGGTGTTAGAATTCTTCAGATGCGAAAACTTGGTCCCTGAAGTATTAAATACCTTAACCACCGTCACAGAAGGATTGGCAGTCGGAGCTTGAAGGTACTGTCAAAATGGTTAATAATTCATTAGCAGATCTGTCTGAAATCACTATCCTTGTGTTTGCTAAGATTCTAATGTGATTGCAGAGCCTTTCTCTTCCTCCCCCCTGCCCACCTGCACCAGCCCTGTGCCTTTGCTGCGTATTTCTTGTGAATGAGGCTGTGGGTCTCTAGGCCCAGGGCAAAAAGCACGGGCTCACTCCCAAATGCTGGCCACGCCTTTACAGAGCTTAAAATGATGGCACCTTTTCCCGATTTCAATGCAGAGAGTAAAGCAATTTTCTCGTTCTCATGTTCTATTTTGAAAGGCCAGGTATAATTTGTATTCTATTTAGCAAACCTTTATATGGTACTTATTATGTGCCAGCTGTTGTTTCGAATGCATTTCAGATCTTAACTCACTTAATCTCCATAACATCCTTAGGAGGTAGATCCTTTTATTATCTCGAATTTGTAGATGGGGAACTGAGGCACAGGCACCATAGGCAACTGTCTCAAAGTCATACGGTTAGTATGTAGAAGAGCCAGAATTTGAACCTAGCCTGGTTCCAGAGTCTGTGCTTTCTTAACCACTACATGATATTCTTAAATGTTAGTTTTTATAATTCAGGTAATTATGTGTGGTCACTCACAAGTGAAGGAGTACCTAATTTATGGATGCAGGAAGCATTAACATTGAATGAGCACCTGCAACAGACCAGGCTTTGTTCCAAAAGCTTAAACCTGCCATCTTATTACCTTTTGACAGTCTTAGGAGGCAGATGTTGTAATCTCCAGTTTACAGATGAATTAATTGAGACTAAAAGCATAAAACAGATTAGGAATCCTAACACCATGACCAGCACAGGGTGGTCACTCAACAAATATAAATCAAATTAATTTAATATCAAAGCATAGACTCAGAGATGCATGCTAGTTTGCAGTAGGGCTTGAATTTGAACCCAGGTCTCTCTGACCTTCACCTGAAAACTAACCAGGACATCCCTAAGTACGATAATTAGAAGGATGTGGACAATAATTTATTTTTAATAAAAATATCAATATTACCATAAATATAGTAATATATTTATAATACATTATATATTAATTAATACATCATAAATTAATTAAAATAGTAGCATAGATATTAACTGATTTCTGATTATTGAGCATAAGAAATTCATTTTCAAACATTACTTCAGCTAACCTGAATTTATTTTATTTTGCTTTAAAAAGTATATATAACTTTCTGTTATTATTTATTGCTTAGAGATATTTAATCCACATGGAATTTATTGTACATGGCATGAATTATGCTTTTGTAAATAAAACATAGAATCTATATAATAAAAATTATGTATTTCTCCAATAGTTAGCTAATTGTCCCACCATCATCAACTGAATAATACATTACGTTTCCCCATCTTAACCTTATAGGAAACTCTTTTTAGCTTTCAGTTTGACATAATTTTAAATTTTCAGAAAATTTACAAACAGAGAATTGAAAATTCTCTTATGTCCTTCACCCGATCTCCCCTAATGTTAAGAACTTACATAACCACGGTGCAATTGAAACCAGAAAATTACCATCAATATAGTACTACGAACTAATCTACAGACCTTATTTGATTTTCAGTAGTTTTCCCACTAATGTTCTTTTTCTGGCCCAGGATCCAACCCAAGATTCTACATTATATTGAGTTATCATGACTTCTCAGTTCCCTCCAATCTGATAGTTCCTGGATCTGTCTTTATCTTTCAGGATCTTGACACTAAAGGGTACTATTTTGTAGAATGTCCCTCAGTTTGGGTTTGCCTGGTGTTTTCTTGAGATTAGATTAAGGTTGTGCATTTGGGGCAAGACCATCATGGCAGTGATGCTGTGTCCTTCCCAGTACATCTTATGAGGGAGTCCGTGATGTCAATGTGTCTCATTGTGTGTGGTATTAACCTTGATTACCTGGTTAAGGTGGTGCCTGACAGGTTCTATATGGTAATGTTATTATTTTTCGCTTAGTAATTAACAAATGTCTTGTGGGGAAATACTTCGAGATAATGCAAATATCCTGTTTCTCATCATAATAAATACTAATTTTAGCATCTACTGATGTACTTTCCTGCAACAATTATTATTGCAATATTTATCTAATGTTGATTTTCTGTTTCCATCATTCCTCTTCATTTATTAATCAGAAATCCTCTGCAAGGAATAGCTATCCCTTCTTCAATACATATAATTATTTATATCAGTATGGATTCATGAATATCTATTTTATTTCATGGGTTATAATCCAATCCTTATAGAAATTCTAACAGATGATTTTTTCTCTTGCTGAATTTAATATTCTATTTCATGGATATTTTGGCATATTCCTGCCCCAGCAATGCACTATCTTAATCATTATAGCTTTGTAATACGTATGAGAATCTAGACACTGAAATTCCCTTTTTGCTGTCATTATTTTTCCAAAAATTCCTTGGCTGTTTTCCCCTACTTATCTTTCCAGATGAGTTTTTGAATAATTTCGTCAATTTACACAATTTACACAGCCCTAAGGGCATTAGGTTGAAATTGTATTCAATTTAAAAACTAATTTGGGGAAAATTGTTTTCTATACAACATTAAGTCTTCCCATCCAAAAACATGATATGCCTTTCCATTTATTTAAGTCAGCTTTCATATGCTTTTATGAAGTTTTGCCATTTATTTTATGTAGGTACTGTGCCTTTGGTTGCAAAATTTTTAGAATCTTTTTTCCATGAGGTTTTTTTTCTTTTTTCTTTCTGGTAACCAGATACCTTATTGAACTCTCTTATTGGTTCTAAATTTTTAGTTTATTTATTTATTCAGCAGTTATTTACTGAGTACCTACCATGTGCCAGGCACTGATGTAAGAAATGGGGAGTCAACTTTATTCTGATTCTCATAGATCTTAAATTCTAGCATACCAGGCAAATAACAGAAAAACAAATATTTACAAGTAGAACTGTAATTATAATAAATCAGTGATCAATGCTTTATACAACACCAAAGCAGCATAAGGAAATATAAAATGAAAGGATGGGACATTATTTTGGATACGGCAGTTGGGAACACTTCCCTAAAAGGGTGATATTTTAGCAAAGAGCTGAATAAAATGGAAGAGTAAGCCAAGAAGCTATCTGGGCAAAGTGCATTTTAGGTGGAGGGAAATAGTCTATGCAAAGGTCTTGTGGCAGGAATTACTTTGGCAAGTTTCAGGCGTGACAAGGCCAGGGCGGGCGGCTGGAACAGAGTGAGGGAATGGAGAGTGGTAGGAAAGGAGGGCAGAGAAGTGGGCAGAGGTCAAGTCATGCAAGGTCTTAAGGCCCCGGTAAGGAGCATGTGGCATGTATCGTATTCTAAGTGTGACGAGAAACATGGAAGCAGGGATTCCAGCAAGAAGGCTCTAGAAGTCATCCAGATGAGAGAAGATGGTGGCTGGGACCACAGCAGGAACTGTAGAATAGTCAGAAACAGTCAGATTTTGGATACATTTTAGAAGCAGCTCTGGCAGGACTGATAACAGATTGAATGTGGGGAGTGAGGGAAGGCAAGAGTGAGGGAAATGTACCAAATTACACAAGTGGGCATAAATTTCATGCATCTCACATTTATCCTCAAGGATCCAAACTCAGCCAACCTTTGTAACACTTACACAGTTAATTTTATGCATAAGATTTTAGCTAATTTAACAGACTACTCTTTGACATTAAAAAAAAAAAAAGACAGGCTCTGTCTCTGGATCCTGTCTTTGGACATAAAATAAATCCACAGACTCTTGGGGATGATCAGCCCAGCCCTGAGTTATGTCAAATACGCTGTGATGTGATAGGGAGAACTTAGCTCTAGGAGGCAAAGGCTCTGGGCGAACTTGAGCACACCATTCAACCTCTCTGGCCTCCGTCTCCTCCTGTAAAATGAAAGGGTCTAATAGAATCCTCTTGGAGGTTTCCTCCAGTTTCAGTATTCCAGATCTTCTGTAAACTGCATTCTCACAGGGACCTAAGTAAAGGACAGAAACTAAGAATGAGCATGCAGGGGGTTCCCACGGTTTGCCCAAGGGTACACTGGGATTCCCCGAAGCCCACCGCGTAATGCAGTGTTGGGAGAATTGAAGGAGATGATGCCTGGAAAGTTCTTAGCACCACCTGGCACATGGTACGATCTCGCTCCACGAGAGCTGCCATCACTTCTCTCATTAACAGAGCGTTAACAGGGATATATAGATCACCAATTTTCAACTCTATTATGCTTGTCAACTGAAACTCTACTGAACACATTATATTTTATTGATGACTCAAGTACCCTTCAGGCTCTGGAAGGAGCCTGAAGGTCATGATTATAATCTCTAATTAGCTTTGTTCTGGAGCTGCGTGGGAGGCTGGTTAACCAGAAGTTTCAGGTACATGAGTTCTGGATAAAGAATTGCTGCCTCAATGGATGGAGAACAGATTTTGTTCATTTGCCGAAGTGCTTGTTAATTGTGAATAATTACTGGAGGGTGTACTTTAGCCATCACCTACACATATAAATAACCATTTGTTCCTTGACTGCAGGCTATTAATACACTCCCAGGGCCATTCTGATATAATGCCGGGAGGAGTGTGGGACTCAAATCCTCCATGTGAATTTTGGTTTGGCCTGACATCGGAAAATGGCAGGAAAAGAAAAAGAAAAACTCCACCAGGATGGAAGTTAACCTGAATTAGTCAAGGTTTGAGCAACTAACATCTAGAATGAAAATTGCTTAAAGATAAGGTATTTTTTGGAAGCCTCCCCGCCACAAAGAATTATAAAGGAATTAAGCTCTGTGATACCTCAGATGCAAAGCAGAGCCTCCTGCTGTCTTCAAAGACTTCCTTCTTATCAAGGAAGAGAAAAGTAAGAGGTCAGTGCTGGTGTTCACCAACTGCCCAGGACCCCACCTTCTTCCTGGGAAATGCTGGGCTTAAGGAGATTGAGAGAGATTGTGTGGCACTGAGGAATGGACCCAGACGGGGAAGGGCGGCTGAGACCTCGCCATCTCCCCAAACAGCAGGTGATCCACATTCCCCCAAAAGTAAAGTCAGCCCAGTCCACCCCTGGAGCCTCCCCATCCTCCCTGACTCCTGTGGCCACTCTCAGCTTCCCTCCATCCTCTCCCGGCTCCGAAAGTCCCCCATCTGTGACATCACCTTACACTCAGGTACGTGCTTTTGCTTAGCTGTGCCATGCGCCACTCTTTGCATTGTGTCCCCCCAAAAGTTTAGTTGAAGTCCTAACCCCAGGTCCCCATAAACGTGACCATATTTGGAAATAGAGTCTTTGTAGGTGTATTAGTTAAGATGAGGTCACACTGGACTAAGACTAAATTCCCTACGACTGGTGTCCTTGCGAGAAGAGAAGACGCAGGCACGTACACACAGATGGAGGAGGCAGGCACGGAAGTGACGCATCTGCAAGCCAAGGATCGCTGAGCGACAGGGCCACCCTCAGAAGCTAGGAAGAGGCAAGGAAGGATCCTCCTCCAGAGCCTGCAGAGAGGGGGTGTGGCGGTGCACACATTGATTTCAGATTTCCAGCCTCCAGAACTATGAGAGAATAATGTTTTAAGCCACCAGGCTGTGGTCATTTGTACAGCAGCCTGAGGAAATTAACACATCATGTAACACAGGCATGTTTCAAACTTTTCTGTTGAACCACCTTTCTTCAAATGGAAGTTTACAAGGAAGCCCAATAAGATATTGGAAGAACTCTCACCAGTGTGGGGGTGGGGGGGAGCAGGGGCTCAGGCCACCTCCCTTCCCCACTCTAACCCTGCAGGCAGGGGGTGGGAGGGAGGGCAGAGCCACCCTGACATCCCCTCAGGGCCCGTAAAGCACAGTTTGACATGATAAATCAGCAGGAAGGCCTACAGTTCCGGCTTCTCATGGATTTGAAATTCAGCTCTTGCCCCTACTAGCTGTGGATCTCTGACAGATGACTTAACCTCTTGGAGCCTCAGTTTCTTAATTAATAAAGTGCAGACAAAATCACCTACCCCATGCAATCACTGTGTAGCCAAAAGGAGATCCTTTCGGCTACAAGTGGGGCAAAGCACCCACACTGAGCCTGTGTCATGGGCTGAACTGGGTACCCCCCCAAATTGCTATATTGAAGTCCTACCCTCCATTACCTCCAAATGTGATTCTATTTGGAAGTGGGGGTCTTTAAAGAGGTAATTAAGTTAAAATGAGGTCATAAGGTTGGGACCTAACCCAGTATGGCCAGTGTCCTTATAAGAAAAGGAGATTGGGACACAGACATGCCCAGAGGAAAGACCACTGGAGGACGCAGCAAGAGGCAGCCACCTGTGAGCCAACGCTGAGAGGCCTCGGAAGAAACCAACCCTGCCGACACCTCGATCTCGGACCTCCAGCCTCCAGAACTGTGCGACAATAAATGTCTGTTGTTTAAGCCACCCAGTCTGTGCTACGTTGTTACGGCAGCCCCAGCAAACTCACACAGCCTGCACACAGATGACACCGCAAATGCTAATTTCCTCCCCATTCTCATGTGCCAGACTCGCTGGCAAGTATTTTAAATTGATCATATTTGATTAATTCTAGAAGCACTTTCTTTTCCCATTTTAACATCTCTGAAATAGGGATGTGTCTGGCCGTCTCTGGCAGCCAGACCAGGCATGCACCATGGTACAGTTGTCACTGTGCATGCTAAAGGCTGGTGGCGATTCCTGGTGGGCAAGGGCAAAGCCCACCTGTCAATCAACAGACGACTTACAGGCCATTTGAGGAAGTAACCTGAGTCCTGATTGCTATCTGTAAACCTTCCATCGACACCTCCTAGTAAATTCTAAAATCTCCAGGATCAAAATTTGAAGAATGGGCATCTTGGGAGAAGAAAAACAATGCTTCGGGGGGGAGTGGAGAACACTTCCGAAAACCCTCTTGGTGACTCAAAGGACAAGATGACATCGATGACTGAGTCAAAAAATGATTTGGAGAAATTTAACTCTGAATGTGGAAAAGGTTTAGGAATCTTCCCATAAATTTATTTTGCTTATATTTTCCCTTTAATGTATGCGAACGCCTGATATATGATAGAATCTGTGTCTAAATGAATTTTAAAGAGCTCTTTCAATAAGCATAAAATAAAAATTCTAAGTGATAAAAAGCATGGAATCTATTAATAGTTTAGATGGCGGCGATTTTTTTTTTCTTAGTGATGCAGAAAATAAAAGCGCATCTCACAGTTAGTGGTCAATGGCTTTGGTTTGATGAAATGTGGTACTGTTTTTACTGCTACAATCATTTTAGGAAGGAGGTATGGTTATCCCATTTTACAGGTGAGAGACTGAGGCTGAGAGAGGTTACATGACTTGCCTAGAGTCACACCTCTAGCCACGCCCAGCCAGCCATGGACCCCGGCCTTGAACCTGCAGACCTGCACTTGGCTGTGGACCCAACCCTCTCAAGCTCTCCTCTGCTGCCCCCTACCTAACCCTGAATTCCAATCCTGGATCCAGCCTCTAGCAGAAAATTACTGCCAGGCAGTTAAATTAGTTGGTTTTTCATGCATATATAATAAACTCTTAGCAGTAAATAAGGCTTTATGGGTGGCAGATTTATCCATTTTTATGGTGCAAAAGTAAAACTTGCCGGGTGTATATTTCTAACAGGTGCTGCCCCTCACACCTGCATGCATAAATCACAGAGGTGCGAGATGCACCCAACAGGTCCTGCCTGGAGGCCTCGTGTACAAGGCTGTCAATAGTTATGGCCTCGAGAAGCCCGCCCTGCACAGGACAGAATCCACAGGGAGCTCTGGCGCGTAGACAATTTACTGGCCACAGCGCCGCTACTGTGAGGTCATAAAGACAGTTTTCCAGGGATTAGCATGGTCCCCAGGACACCAGGCATGGGGTGTCTAAACAGACATGAACTGTGTGGCTCAGAGAGGGAAGGGGAGAGAGGAGATGTTCCCAGAATGGCATGCAGGGTAGGTCTCCCCGGGGCACTCCGGAAGGAAGCCAAGTCTTGAAGTCTAGGACTTCCCATCAGAATCATCTGGACGGTGTGTCAAAATACAGATTGTGGGGCCCCACCCCAGAAATTCTGACTCAGGAGGTCTGGGCTGGGGCCTGGGATTCTGCATTTGTTCCAGAGGATGCTAAAACTTCCAGTCAATGGATCACGCTTTGAGTATCGATGTCTAGATTCCATTTTGAGCAAAGGCACAAACATGTCACATGCTACCCAGTGTCCTGAAATGATCAGCAGCCCTCCCAGGGGCGTGAAGGGCACCGTGCACCCAGGTGCAAAGTTCCAGCCTCGGGCAGCCTGGCAGTGAAGGGCACGGACTCCAGAGGTGCCTGGACAACTCGGGACAAGCTGCTTATCCTCCCTGAGCCTCAGTTTCTTCCTCTGTAAAACAACAGTACCCCTAGGCTAAGGTAGTCATGATGATTGAGCTACCCTAGGCAGGATTTTCTCTGCTAAGTAATTGTGAAGCTGAGTAATTGGTTGAGGGATGTTTATTGCACTATTATCTTCATGTTCTGTTTACATTTTTTCCATAATAAAAAGGTTTTTTTTAAAAGGCCGTGCTTATAGGATGCATGTTTCTATTTTTTGTTCCCCCATCCCCAACCCAGCACCCCCCAAAGAAGAAGTGTGGAAACAGCATCTCTAGAAATAAATACGCATGAGACAGGAAGTGGGGACAGGCCCACTAAAGTAACTGCTGGTTTTACTTAACATTTATTGGCTTCGAAAAATAAAGAGTAGGAGGGATGAGGTGAGTTTTGTACAATGGGCAAGATCTCCCACTGTCTCTCTGTGTGTCTGTCATGATCTCTTGACCTCCTTGACTCTTCCTCCTCCTTTTCCTCCGCCTTTTCTTCTCCTTCTCCTCTCTTCTTCTTCTCTCTCTCATTCTTTCTCTTTTGTTCTCCCTTTCCCTCTTTTCTCTCTCCCTCCCCGTCTTCTTCCTTTCTCTATCTCTCCCCCTTTCTCTCTGTGTCTCTCATTTTCGACACATGGATCTGTGTACCTGTGGAAGGAAGCAAAAGCAATTTCAGAACAGCGATTTCAGTTTTTACCTCCAGCGTTAGCACATTGCTTTGAACATTTTCCTGTTTGCTCACTATTTTTGTGGGGTAGCCTTGTGGGTTGGTCAGAAGAGCACAGATTTGAATCAGACACCCCTGGGTTTGGATTCTGGCTCAGCTTCTCGCCAGCTGTGTGGCCCTGGATAAATACACACACACACACACACACACACACACACACACACACACACACATATATATATTAAAAAGAACAACTTCTCAGAGCCTGGTCTCCTCATCTGGAGAACACAGGTGATGTGTTTGGGTTCCCCTGAAAGCAGAGCCTGGTGTCTTAGTCCTTTTTCCTGTTGCTTATAACAGAATACCTGAAACTGGTTAATTTATAAAGAAAAGGAATTTGTTTCTTACAGTTATGGAGGCTGAGGAGTCCACATTTGGGGGAGACGTCTTGTGACAGCCTTCCTGCTGGTGGTGACTCTACAGAGCTCAAGGTGGTGCAGGGTATCACCTGTCGAGGGGACTTGTTTGTTGCAGCAGCAAACGTAACCCACACTGACCTCCCCTGCCCATGAACTCTGCCAGTAAGAGAAATGAGACACATACCCAAGTGTCTCAGTAGAGGGGTGACTTACAGAACTTCAGATCCTGGGGGACAGACAACTTCTCTCAGTGATCCCAGGCAGTTCCGCCACATTGCACAACTGCAGGGGGAAACATTCACATTTTCTACGTGAAGGGCACTCCCTGGATTTGTGCGACCTGTCACCCTGGTATCGGGGCAGCATTCCCAGAGGAGGTGCCAAGGAGGAGTAGGATCCACACCCATGGAGAAGGGGGAAAGGCACTGCAGCTGGAGGAAACAGAAGGGACAAAGACACAGCATGTGGAGAATCAGAGGCTTGCACGCGTGAAGCGGTGACAGCCACCAGTGTCTATTGAGCAGGGCCCATGCGCCTGACATTGTGCTAAGCTCCTTCCATACGTTAACTCACTTGATCCCACAGCACCCGGTGCAAATTCCATCTGGCTCCAGAGCCTGTGCTCTAGATCCCCTGTGGGCCCTGCCCCTGGTCACTAACATTGGCACAGCACGTTACAGTTTACAAAACCCTTCCGGACTCACTATGTGTTTGCATCATGGCAACAGCAACGATTCCCATTTCACAGATGAAAGAACGGTACTAACGGGCTCCTGACTCATCAAGGTCACACAGATATTGTGAGTAGAGAGGCCAACACTCGAACCGTCCTCCAGCCTCGGGCCAAGCACATCGCAGCAAGGTGTCTGCAAAGCAGTCTCTTTCCTCCTCCCTGCACCACACAGGAGGTGAGGCGTCTATATTTAGATCATTACAAGGAGCTGCTGAGAGAATGTCCTCAGGCTATGAATTCAGTCTTACACACAAATTCGCTGCAGATCCAGGAGAAGGCCAGGAATAAACGGGTGTGAGAAGGTCCGTGATTCCAAACAGAAATGGAGCTGATCAAATACAGCCTGAGCACACACACAGCTACGGGAGAAAAGCTGGATTTATCTTGAGCCCTGTGTACTCAGAAGCTTTCCCCAGAACCCAGGTCCCACTGGCAAGAAACTGTCATTTCATGCACGCATTCACTTTTCCTGTGTACTTTGCCAGGCTCCATGTTTCACTGAGTCCTTGTCTTCTCTGTCCAGTTCCACAAACTGGTGGCCTAGAAATAGCTCAGATCCATTCAGACCATTTCAGGGGCTGAGTGTGTCAAGGAGCCTGCTTGTGGGTAGACCAAAGACATGATCCCACTTCCCAGCTGGGTTACTGAGCTGGGTTCACTGCTCCACTGTGGCAGAGATGGCCTGCTATTTGTCAAAATGCATGCCCCTCCTTCTGTGGTGTAAAGCTGCCCATGAGGCATACGGCCCAACCAGGAACTACATTTCCCAGCTACCCCTGCAGCTAAGTGAGTTCATGTGACCAGCTCTCAGCAATGGAATATGAGCAGGAGTGATCTGTGTCTCACCTGGGCAAGAAGGTTAAAAAGTAGATGTGCTTTCTCCACATTCTCTCTCTGCGTCCGCCTGGATGCAGACTCTGGGGAATGGCAGAGCCACAAGATGGAAGGAACCTGGGTATCCATAAAGAGAAAAAACTCGTATTAGGTTACTAAAATGATGGGGGTTCTTTGTTACAGCAGCAAGCATAACTTGAATTAATATATCTTGTTTCCTGACTCTGGCAACCTCAGCTGCCTAGGGAGGAAGGGGTTGGAATCCCACTTGCTCCCTGAGGAGAGCTGTATTCCTAATTTGTTCCCTGCTGTGTGCTGGCCTTGCCTTCCCAGCTGGGTTCCTGCCTCAGTTTCCCTGAATAGAACAATATCTTCCCCTCAAGGCTGGACTGGCTCTAATCCCAGTCCTTTTGGGACTGACTGCCCAGCCTTGGTCAGCATCAAATGGACTATGACTCAAATGTTACATGTGACGCCCACCCACCCTCCAATTCATAAGGCCGCTGCCCAGCAACCCTGTATTCTGCCCCTGGAATGGGTCCCTCCAACATTGGCACTGACTGGCCCACAGTCTCCAGTCTTACTGATGGGTTAGCTCTTACCCCTGGGGGAAGAATGGTGTAAGAGGAAGCACATGCTGTAGAAACAGAAGCACATATCAAACCTATGGTTTTCAGGGTGAAGTTTGTGCTCCTCTGTTAGTCCACGAGGCCCTCCATGTGCTGTCCTTGCCTGCCACTCGGCCCTTTCCATCTGCTGTCTCCCAACCTGCCTCTTCCCATCAGCCTGGCCCACTTCTGCTCACCCAAATGTATAGCACTGCTTAGCACCCTACACTATGCACATGCTGCTCTCCCCATTCGGAATGCCCTTCTGACTTAAAATAGGAGAGCGGAGCCCAGCAGGGGCTAGCTGCTGGATTTTGCCTATTCGGCATCTTTCCTTCTCTTCTGGGAGCACAAACCCATGGTGGGAAACCTTATCCATGTGGTTGAATTAGGGTTGACCCCACCTCCTTCCCCACCAGCAGACTAAGCTGGAATTGTATAGGGCTAATCCAAGAAACTTAACATTTTGACACCAGGAGGGACCAGGTCTGTTTTCTTTTCATAAGCTGCATGGAAAACTTAAGTTTAGGGTCTTCAGCAGTCACCTCTATTTGAGAATGGAGTCAAGAAGCAGACGTCAGAAATGAGTCAAGAGATGTAGCCCTGAGTCATTGCTTGAGCCCTTGATGTAGACAGTGTTGGTGCCTCACCCAGATTCCCTCTGCCAGACCTGCCATCTGTAAGAGTCAGTGGTGAACTGCTAATAGCTCACAGTTGCACCCTTCTCTAGAGACTTGTCCCAGCCAAAGACAGCCACTCTGCCCAGAAATTCCCAGGAGGTTATGCCCCCCATTCCAGAGGCAGCCCATAGCCAATACCTGAGTAATGTAGGAGTACAAAAAGCCAGTTCTCTTACTTTCGAATGGGACCACTCTGTGATGTTATTCATACTCCAGAGCTCCCCATGGGATAAGGCTGAAACTAGATTCCAGCTGAAACCATATTCTTCCTCAGTTCCTTCTCCTGCCCTGTCTGGCTTACAGATTCACTCCCTGTGGTTCCTCCGAAGAGCACTTCCTCAATAAATCGCTTGCATGAGAATCCCCATTGCAAGTTCTGCTTTTAGGGAATCCAACTTAAAATACCCCTGGATCCAGCCATGCCTGAAACTAGATCATGGCCCTACTGGTCCCTAGAGCCCACAGATTCTCTTTTTTTGCTTAAGCTGATTGAAACTGATTTTCTGACAGTTGTACTTGACCTTGGAGACCTCCTGCTTAGTGAAAAATAAACATTCATGTGACGTCTGTTATTCTCGATCTCACCTTCATCACCAACCCAGAGTGAGGTGAGCCTGCATCCTGCTGGGTCCCTGGAGAGCACGTGCCTCGCAGACACACCCCCAGCCCCGTGCTACAAGCAGAAACTGTCACACCTCCTCACACATCTCGGTTACTTTATTCAGTGTGTGCTTCTAAAAAGGGCTTCCAGATCAGGCCAGTTTTCAACTGCAATAAAAAGAGACCAACTGCTTAGTCTCTTTTCGCTCTGTGCTGAATACAAATAATGCTTGTATTTGTAATAAATGTTTAGAGAAAAACCGCTTCAGTCCTTGGCTTTAGAGAGTCGCGTGCCTTTCAAGGATTCTTGCCTCTGACTGCTACAATGCAGAGATTGCTGGCTATTAGGATCTGTCCTGAAATCTTCCAGGATGTTGGCACTGTATAGTATTAGAAAATGATGGTGTTTTGCTTTGTCGCCACAAAAAAGAAAGATTAAACAGAAAGCAGAGCTTAATAAATAAAGTTGAAGGCTGCTGAGCAGAACAAGGAAGACCTCTCTTCCTTCATCCCTGTGGCCAATGCCTTGAAAAGCCCGGAATGAATTCCACACGCCCCAGACGCTAGACCCACCCATCCTCAGCATGTTCAGTCCTTGTTCCTCTAAGAGGGGTTCTTACAAGTGACTTGGGTTTTAATGCATGTTATGGATTTCAGTTGACAGTGGGTATAAACCTCAGGCTTTTCAGTCCATCAGTGTATGTGTACTAAAGCTACCATTTATTGAGACTATCTCTCCAAATTCCCATAAAGCCATTAAATCATGATGATCATCCTCACTTTACAGAGGAAAAATCCCGAGCACAGAGTTGGACAACCTGCCCCAAGGCCACACCGCCTGTGAGTGACAGAGCTGAGATTTGAATGGAGGCCTCTCTGAACCTAAAAACTACCCTATGTCCATGGAGCTACACTGCCCTGTCTGCCAAAGAATATAATGTGGATTTATCCTTTCCTCTTTTTAAAAGTTCAATAACTTCGTACAGAGCACTGTGAATAAAGCTGACTTTTATAATAAAGATTATCTTTCTAAGATGAACCTGTTAAAGTCAGGGAGGGCACACGTCCCCAGGACCAGAATTTGCCTCACTCTCTGACTCCCGAGCAGGAAAACCAGGATGCCCCCTTAGAGAGAGTCCCCTACACCTGTGGTCCCCAGTCCCCTGGGCCAAAAACTGGTACCGGCTGTGGCCTGTTAGGAACCGGGCCACACAGCAGGAGGTGAGTGGTGGCTAGCCAGCAAAGCTTCATCTGTATTTACAGCTGCTCTTCATCATTCACATCACGGCGTAAGCTCCCCCTCCTGTCAAATCAGTGACAGCATTAGATTCTCATAGGAGCACGGACCCTACTGTAAACCATGCATGCGAGGGATCTGGGCTGCACGCTCCTTATGAGAATCTAATGCCTGATGATCTGAGGTGGAGTTGAGGCGGTGACGCTGGAGCTGGGGAGCGGCTGCAAATACAGGCTGTCATCAGCAGAGAGGTTTGACTGCACAATAAATGTAATGCGCTTGAATCATCCTGAAACCATCCCCTGACCTGGTCCATGGAAAAACTGTCTTCCATGAAACTGGTCCCTGGTGCCAAAAACGTTGGGGACCGCTGCCCTACACTGTGCACACTTGGACAGCATCAGGTATGGGCCCCAGGGGTCAGAGGCAAACTGCCTCATGACCTCTGAATGGGATGCAGGATCCCCACAGTTCCTGCCACCCCTGTGTTGTTCCTCAGTAAGACCCCACTTCCTCATCTGTAAAATGGGGATCATAATGCCTCCCCAGGGGTCTGGTAGGAGAGTTAAACAACATCGTGGACGTGAGAGCTCTTAGCAAAGTGGCATATAAAATGTACCCAGGGTGTGTCTACACCTCCCAGTAGGAAGACAGTTCATGCACAAGCCTCCTGACACTGAGCCAGCACAGTGGGGAAGGGACAGAGGGTGAGGTGGCCTCCACCAGCAAGAATCTCCCTGCCTTCTTTGAGGCAGAGACTCCAACTGCCTCCTGCCGGTGTGGCCGTACCTGTCCCCTTCAACATGAGCCAAGGGCAGACACCTGGATAGAGCAGGGAGACCCACTGGGTGGCGGGGTGGGGGGCGGAGATGGTGCCAAGCAGGCATCTCCGAGAGTCAGGGGCCAATTAGCAGAAGCTAAGCAGGACCTTGCCCCGAAGCCCTGGACGTCCCATGAGCCACTCAGCCTCGGCTCCTCTTATACATCGTGTTTTCAAACAGCTCGTTCATCCATCTCAGCAGAAGGGGACACCCGGCCCCCAGGCCCTGCTCCATGGGGGCCACCCCGAGCCGCTTCCCCAAGTCCCCGCCTCCCCCACCCCAGCCCCGCCGCCCCGTCCCTGCAGCCCTTCCTGCTCAAACCTAATCTCATTCCTGATTAAACTTGCTCTCCCTTCCATTTGTAATCATGCGCGGAGATGTGAGTTTTGAAGCCCCGTATAAATATGTGCTTTAGAATTAAACTGGTTCAGCAATTCTTGACAATGATTTCTCAGAAATTAAACCCGGACAATTTGTTTGGCTGGAGCACAACATCTGAAACATGCATGATGGAAAGGCGGTGAATGTAGTCGGAGCCCAACAGATTCGTAAATATCTGCTCCTCCCAGGGCGGGCACGCAGGCTCCGCGGGAACATGCTGCCCCCTGGCAGTGCTCAGGGTTAGTGGCAGCCCGGAGCCCAGAATTTCACACGCCCTCTAAGTGAAGCAAAACGCTGCCCCCCCTGGACACCTGCTGCCTGACAGCCCATGCTCGGGCACACTTCCCTCCACTCAGAAGAAACCCTGAGGCTCCTACAGGTGGAAATAAATTTGTGAAAGGCGGAAGACAGTGGGTTGAATTTTTATCTGCGTGTCTGGGGTAGCAGGCTCCGTGCAGCGTGAGATTAAAAAGGAATGGAATACTGATGCCTGCTACAGCACGATGAACCCTGAAAACATTATGCTAAGCCAGACACAAAAGGGCACATATTGTGTGATTCCATTAATATGAAATGTCCAGAAAAGACAAATCCACAGAGACGGAAAGCAGATTAGTCACTTTCAGGGGCTGGGGGAGGAGGAATGGGAAATCACCGCTAATAGCGTTTCCATACTGGGTGAGGAAAATGTTTTGGAACTAGATAGTGGTGACAGTGGTACAACATTGTGGATGTACTTAATGTCACCAAATTGCACACTTAAAATGGTTAAAATAGTAAATTTGGGGTTAGGCATATTTTACCACAATAAAAAAAAAACAGATCACAAAACAACCTCAAGTCTCATTTTTTGTCCTGACACCCCAGTCACACCCTCAGGAGCCCCAGCACAACCGAAAGTTCTCATGGACTTTTTTGGGTGTCCCCAGAGGGCTCCTTGCTGCCCTGTGGTGTCTGCCAATTCCCTCTCCTGGTACCAGGCTCGCTGCAGTCCTGCCCGCTGCACCCGCCGAGAGCTCCCACAGCTGCCACCTGGCTCTGTGGGGCACCAGCTGGTGGCAAGGGGACCGGCATCTGCCCCAAGAGCATCACCTCGTCTCCTGTAGGAGCTGCTGGCATGAAAGTTGCAGGCCTGTGGTGCTCCAGCCTGCAGGGCTTTCCTGGTGGTTTTAACACAGCTTTGTTTCCAGAGAGCTTAGGAATGGCCCATGAGCGGGGCTTAGGGTCCACTTAGTGACAGACATTGTGCTGGGCTTAGAAGCTTCTCCTCTGGCTTGATCTGCCATCCTCAGGCCACCCTCGTGAATCTAGATAACATCCCCCAAGGCCTCCTATAACCCCTGTGTTGGCAGAATCCTGGTTGGCCTTTCTCCCATCGAATCCTAGCCGTGTGTCTGTTTAGCTCGAGTATTTCATTGAGTCCTCATGCACACATGAAACAGATTGTTCCTATTTCCTTGCTGAAGAAACTGAGGCTCAAAACCCACAAGAACCACACAGGAAGTTGGCAGCAGAGTCAGAATTCCAAGGCTGGTCTGTCCAAATTTTCCCTGGACCCCGGCTGCCTCTAGGAGCTGGTTTCCCATAATGTCGCAGTGGGCACATAATGCCCACTTGGAGAGCCATGAACTACCTCTGCCACCAGTCTGGGAGCTCTGAGAGGGCAGGTGGTGCGGGGACTCCTCTGTGGTGCCTGGGGCCAAGCCCAGAAGCCCCCAAGGTGGGGACAGCAGTGACCGTTTGCTAGGATGAACTGGGCACAGGCCCCACTGAAGCCGAGAGAACAGAACTGGACTGGAAAAGGAAAACTGACCTGAATCTTTGCTCAGAACTTAAGATAAATGATGGGTTAAAACTGGCTGGGGTTGGGCATCTTCCCTGCTTCTTATCTCTCTCTCTCTCTCTCTCTCTCTCTCTCCCTCAACGTTGGTTCTGTGCCATACGTACACACACACACGAATCCTATCTCAAGTTTTCGGCACAAGACACTGATCTCTCCCAGTGCTCCCTGTGTGCTCCCCGCCCACCCCCACCTTGAGCAGTCAAACCATTTTTAAAGAGGCTGAAAAGTTGCTCAAAATTCTTGGATTCAGCCTTAAACTGTTAGGATTCATTTTCTCCCACACACATTGAATGACAGAATCGGGTTTCGGGATGATCTTGCCAGGTTGGGGTGGAGGGCCAAATCTCGCAGTGGAATTTAGAAAGGAAAGAGAGGAATCCCACACTTGGTTCAAAAATTGTTCGCATATCAAACAGACGAGGTATGACATTAAAGTTGGCTCCACAGTGTGACTTGAACGTCCAAAGTGTCTAATTTTATATTGGGCCGTATAAACACAAGCATGGCGCACAGGATAAAGGAGGTGAGAGGTCCCATCTCTTGTGCATTGTTAAGACCATGCTGAGGTCTCAGGCATAAAGTTCTGCATGCCCCTCTTAAGAGGAGCAAACTGCAATCTTTCCAGAGAAGTTGGACTCTTACTTTCTCCCTCAAATGAACCTGGTTCTAGTTTGTTCCTTGTCTCAATTTCTGGCACCATCGTGTCCTCAAACTCCCAAGAGAAAAACACCAGGTCGAGGGCTGGCCTCGGCCCTCTCCCTCACCTTCCCCGGCTGGTATAACCAAGTTCTGCCAGTTCTACCTCCAGAACGTCTCTGGTGCCCTCCCGCCCTTCTCAGCCTGTCTCTCTCTCATCCTAGCTTGTGCAGTGGCCTCCACCTGGGCCCCAGCCTGCCCCCGACTTCCCATGGTCCATTCTTCACAGTGTGTGTAGCTCCCTTGTCCCATCCCCTGAAAGGTAGCCTCTGGCCCCAACCACGCACGGGATAAAGTCCAAACAGCCACATGTGACCTCTCCTGCCCTCCCTCTCTCTGCCTCGCTGTGTCCCAATCTCATGCCAAGGTGGCCATCTCTCTTCTTGGCCTTAAAGGTGCCATTTCTTCCGACAGAAGCACCCCCGACCTTCCATTGCCTGCCTGCAGAACTCTAACTCACCCCTAAAGCCCAGGCCCAGCCACCCCTTCCTCTGGGAAGGCTCAGGCCATGTAGTCCTTCTGTCTTCCAGACTCCCGGGGCCCCCTGAGTCACTCTTATCACACTGCCCTGGACCTGCGAATGGGTCTATCTCCTCTCCTAGACTGTGACATCACTGAGGAGAGGCCGTGTGACCTACTTATATCATCACCCTGTGCCGGGCACTGAGTCTTGCACACAGTACTTCCCGATTAGTGCGCATAGAATGAATGGATGCGTGGTGGGCACACGGATGGACGGACGGGTACACAGATGGGTGCGTGTGTCATGGTCCCGTTCTTTCCCTACCAGAGCCCTCATCATGGCATAGTGAAATGGGACAAAATTTGGATTTGGAAATAAAAACTTCAGCTACCCTCCTGATGACACCCTGGGCTCGGGCCTCGGCTTTCCCTGCCTTGCGTCTGCAGGAGGGCAGCTTGCTTTCCCCAGTGACCAAAGAGGCCCTCTGAGTTTCACACTGTTGGATTTTTTTTTGTTTGTGTGTTTTGTTCGTTTGTTTGTTTTGAGGCAGAGTCCCACTCTGTTGGCCCAGCTAGAATGCAGTGACGTCATCATAGTTCACTGCAGCCTCCAACTCCTGGGCTCAAGCGATCCTCCTGCCTCAGACACCCCAGTAGCTGGGACTGCAGGTATGCATCACCACACCTGGATAATTTTCCTGCTTTTTGTAGAGACTGGATCTCAGTCTTGCTCAGGCTGGTCTCAAACTCCTGACTTCGAGTGATCCTCCAGCCTCAGACTCCCAGAGTGCTAGGATTATAAGCTCAAGCCACCATGCCTGGCCACACTGTGCTTTTAACTGCCCAACACCCAAAGTCTTTCCCTACCCTTTCCCTGTGTGTCACCTGAGCTTAGCAACAGTAGTGCGATTCCTCTGAGTTTATCGACACATTATTTCTCAAACCTCCCAACCCTGCACCACCTGGTGCTGTCCCTTCGATCAGAGTACCGGCCTGCCTCTCTGCAGGTGGAAGTTTTCACACCCGTGCCCTGCCTTCCAGCAGGGGCTGTCTGCGCTTCACCTACCACCAGGGATAGGAACCTCACTGCCAGCCAGGCCACAGGTGCTCCACTGCCCAAATCCCAGCTCAGCACCTGCCTTCCCAGACCACTCCTTGTGCCAGTGCCCAAGTCTGGATGCCTCGCGGAGTAGACCCTGCTGGAGATGAGTGCACGGGCTTCTTAGGTGGTGCTTTCAGGTCGACTCAGGACCCTGGCTATAGTAGTTAAGATGGTATCTTCTGGCCGGGCGTGGTGGCTCACGCCTGTAATCCTAGCACTCTGGGAGGCCGAGGCAGCAGGATCACTCAAGGTCAGGAGTTCGAAACCAGCCTGAGCAAGAGCGAGACCCCGTCTCTACTAAAAATAAAAATAAATTGATTGGTCAACTAAAAATATATAGAAAAAATTAGCCAGGCATGGTGGCGCATGCCTGTAGTCCCAGCTACTCGGGAGGCTGAGGCAGAAGGATCGCTTGAGCCCAGGAGTTTGAGGTTGCTGTGAACTAGGCTGATGCCACAGCAACAGAATGAGACTCCGTCTCAAAAAAAAAAAAAAAAAAAGATAATATCTGCTGCTATAAAATATTTATACATAATAGTTCAAACCCAATATAAGTTATTTCTCTTTACATAAAGATAAAAGAGGTGTTTTGCATCTTGCTCTCTTCCAAGTGGTGATTTAGGGACCCAGGCTCCCTTTCTCCTATGGATAGAAGTTGTCTTCTATCACCGTGTGGTCCAGGATGCCCATGCTCCTCTGGATGGCACATGTGGGATGAGCTTGGAGGCCCAGGTGGAAGGTTTTATGGGCCAGGCCTGGCAGTGGCACCCATCACTTTGTTCACATGCCATGGGCTAGAACGAGCTGTGTGGCCACATCTGCCTACAAGCTGATGAAACACCATCTAGCTATGTGCCCAGAAGAGACGAGGAAATGGGCTTGGCAAACAGCCAGCCACTGTCTGTAGCATTCAAGAAGCTGGAACTTTCCGCTCTGGGATGAAACCGACATCTTACTGTGACCTCAGGTCAGCCAATGATGCTACAGTCATTGAAGTCACACGAAGTCATTCCATAACTCTTGGGTTTAAATCCCGGCCTCCTCCTTACACTCCAGACTGTCCATGGCCACAAGCCTTCTCTCAAGCCTCCCACTATAGCCTCCCTTACCCCCCAGCCCCACCCCCCGCTTGCCCAGGCAGCATCACCACGAATAGCACATGTGAGACTTAGCACCATCGGCAGAGGAAGAAGACATGATGAAATTTTGGCCCAAGCAGCACCCTTATCTTCAGAAGAAAGCCACAATCGCTTATTTCTTTACTTCTTCAGTCTCTTACACTAGCTATGACAGTTTCTTACAATTTTTTTTTTTTTTTAAGATTCAAACACTCCAAGGATCAGCAATGGACAAGTTAATGAGAAATACAATTGTTGCTGTTAGAAGCAAAGAGCTGATCATGGTGAAATGTGAAGAAGTTATTGCATTTATCTAGGGTTTGTCAGTTTAAGTGCAGGAAGTTAATGTTGGGGAAACACAAATGGTCTTTGAACCAAGTGAATAATGCAGCTGCTTATTCCTGCTATTTTTTACACCTGTTATTAAATTAAATGCACATAAGTTCAAATGTCCCCAAGACAATGCATGGAAAATACCTTTTGGGAATGTCATATTTCCATTTTGAGATGCCAATTTGAGCCTACATATTTAAATCCCTTGCCTCTGATCTGCCGATAGAAATGAACAAAGAAGTCTAGAGATTTAATGGAAAGAAAGAATCTGTCTATCTCCATGCTGGAAAACAAGGAGGAGTGCTCTCAATGAGCCAGAATCAGTGCGGCATGTCTACAGGTCATAATGCAGGTGGCACCAGATTAAGGGAAATATTGGCCCTCAGTATTTGTAAAGTTCACATTCAAAACAAGTGAAAGAAAAACCCATCCAGAAAGTAGGCAGGGTGGATCTCTGGGAGAACCAGATCGCTACTCCCCACCACCCCACAAAAGCTCAGAGCGTCAGCAGCTACAGATAAAGGTGAGATGTGAGACATCTGGCAAGGGGCAAACCTTAGCCCCTTGTAAGTGTGGGGACAGCAAGAAGTGTAGAGGAAGCACGGTGCTCAGACACTGCCAGGCCCCTCCCTGTGCCAGCGCATCACTTACTTCTTTCTGTGCATGACAGACGGACTTCTGGACTGCCGGACTGCCGGACCAATGGACTGCCGGACCAATGGACTTCCAACCTCCTGCAACTTTTTGCCTGCCTCTCACTCTCTGACCACCCGAACCAGCTGTCTGCGTGGGGCAAACTAGAAGTACCAAGGCCCTGGAAGCAGGGTGTATACACGCCCTAGCTCCCTCACCTCTTCAGCAGGGTAGCTTGGAGGCATGTGCTCTGCGTGGTTCCCAGAGTACCAGGAAGGGATTGAGTTCCGGTGGTGCGTGGTGGTGACTTGCTTGATTGTGCACCTGGTGTTGGACGCTTTCCTTCCCTGCTCACTCCCTCACTCCCCTGGCAAGTGTGTCCTATAATCTCCTCTCACATCAACTACTTGCACTTAAATTCTTGTGTCGGGATCTGCTTCTGGGGAAACCCAAACTAAGTAGGGAGCTCATCCCAAACCTTCCGAAGGTTGGGTAGGGAATCAAACCAAGTGGCGCCATTGCCACAGTGGGCCCCTAGAACAGAGAAGGACAAGGCCTGTTGTCTTAGCTAATGTCAAACTAATGTGAACACACGAAAGGATCCACCCAGCTTGGGAGCATCCCTTTAAATGCCTCCAGCCCACCACACATACACACACACACACACACACACACACACACACTCAAACATACACACGCACACATGTGCACACAAACGAGTAGCTAGACTCTACTCTCTCTTTGGGGAACATTTGAATGGAGACCCTTACAATACAGACCCATCTCAGTGTTGAACAAACATAAATCTCTCAAAGCATAAGAAAATAAAGAAAAATTACCTACCATAAGAAAAGATTTGAAGGTGAGAACACCCCAATTCTGCAGACTCTCTGCAAACATTGCCCTGTACATAGATTTGAGAAGACTTTAGGAAATCTCTCCTGAGTCTATGCAGTAAGATCCAAAAACACACTGTAAGACATTAATTTTAGGAGAAGTCAGGTGGAGGGTTTATGGGAACTCTCTGCAGTATCTTTGCACCTCTTCTCTAAAACAAAACATAAACACAAGACGAGACTAAACAAAACAAACATTGCCTTTATGACAGAAAAGCTCCGCAATCAGAAAATATTTTCAGCAGGAAAAGTAAATGTGGTCATCAAAATATCTAAATTAGTGGAGCCCAAACAATGGGTTGGATACTGCCAAAACCCAAAGTAGTCATTTGGAAGAGCAGCTTGAGCAATTTCCCCACACTCGGAGGAAAGGGATGAAAAATGAATATGATGAGACAAGAGAGGAAGAATGGCAAATGCATCCGGTAGGTTCCATAAGCCTCCATTTGGAATTCTAGAAGGAATGAGCAGGACAGATGGAGGAGAAGCAATAATGCAGGAAATAACAGAAGGAAAAGTACCTCAACCGTAAGCAATGGATCAGCTCCCAAGGATGGTGAGTGAGTGCTGGCAAGAAACCTGCAGAGAGTGGCGCCGTGGACAGGCGCCAGAGCTCAGCCCCTGGGCCATGCCGGAGCCCCTTGGCACCTGCCCAGGTGGACATGGCAGAGAAGAAATGCAAAAGCACTGGCTTGTCTGCAGTTTGCAACACAACCACCACAGTGATGGAAAAGGCCAAGATTCCCGGCATTGCTCTTGGTGACCGGCACATTTGCATAGGTCCCGGACATCCGAGGAGTACACAAAGGAGTCCTGCCAATCATGTCTGCACAGCTGCGGGAAATGAACAAAGCCAAGGCAGCCTCTGGGATATTTTCTTAGGGGTGGGGATAGGGTTAGGATTAGACTCCAATGCAGTGTTTTCTCCCACCCTTCCAGTTTCACCACTTTCCAATGCCTGCACCCCAAGCCTACATCACCACCCTAACTTTGGACTCATCCTATTATGCTCCAGTCCTATTTGGTCTCTGGATGCTGACTCTTTATGATTGGTTCTCTCTCCTATTTGTCCACTGCCCTACATCCCCACCGCCTCAACCTAAGTCCAAGCCCTGGGACTATTTTAACAATAGCCCATGTGGTCTTCATGCTTCTATCCTCTGAAACTCAACCACCTACTGTGCACCAAGACCTGGACCAAACCAGATGTCACAAACTCCAGTGCCCACAGGTGACTCGCGTGAGTGAAGTAGGCAGAGTTAACAACGGGGAAGGTGAGGACTGCAGAAACCGGAGGGGAAGTGCTCTGACTTAGAAGGGACAGTCACTACTCTTACCTCCAGTCTGCCCTTCCCAGGAAAGAGGCCAGATCTTCCAATTTTTTTAAGAAAAACCAGAAACTCAGAATTTTTGTGTGTGAAACTTCCTTGATTTTAAAAGCTGGCAATTAATTCAATGTTTAAACACTAGGAAATTTTTTTATCTGCTTTCGTCTCTGTTGTATCCACAACACCCAGCATGGTGTTCGGTAAATATTCCTGAGGGCTAAGTGCTGCACAGATGCAGTCAGACAAGCAGGCCTCCAATGTGCAAAGTCTACCCTGAAGAATCTTGTCTAAGCTTCGTACGGTGGAGGGGGTATTAGCGTTCCTGCCTAAGCATCGAGGAAGCCAAGCTCGCAGATGGGAGAGGCTTGCCAGTGCTGGGATTTAGAGTCAGGTCTCTCTGGGTCTACACCGCCAGGAAAACAGCGGTTCTGAGTTCTGGTCCCTCCTCTGGCATTATCAGCCTGTGAGTTCTTAGACAAGCCACCCTCCACTTGTCCCTCTCCCACGAACCTACCCCTGAGCCTTCTCCAAGTTCCTCTGGCTGAACATTCCATCACCTGCCCAGTTTCATTATCTTCCCTGGAGGATGAAGTGGCCTCTATCTGGCCTCCTGCCTCCAGTGCTGCCTCTTCGCTCATATGGTCTCCAAAGTTCCGCCAAACAGGGTTCCCTGAGAGTCTTACAAGACTTCTAAGAGGGGTGGAAGGCCACACTCCAAGGCATAATAAGTGAGCTTCTTGCGTATCTAGTTTGACCCACCTTCACTCTCATTGCCCACCTCTACTGCCCTAAGTTTACTCCACAGCCGACCTCCTCAAGCTTCCTACTATTCCCTGGAAGCCTCTTTGCCTTTGACTATGTTGTTCCCCCCAGCTACAATGCTTGTGCCTCCCTTTTCCTTTGGAGAGCTCTTATTCACCCTTAAAGACCCTCCTCAAATGGTCCCTGCATGAGAACTTCCCTCAGACTTCCAGAGTCCTCCATAGCTTTCTCATGGCCTCCTAGTCCCTTGTGATGTTTCCAGTGAAGCCACACGTCACACCTGTGGCCTCGTCACTTGCTCATGGATCTGTCTCCTCAAGCACATTGGCTCCTTGTCTTCTTCCGTGTGACCGTCCGCATGCCTAGCAGAGGCATAGACTTCAACACAGGTGCAATAAATGCCTTATGAATGAACAAACAGCTACAGCTTTGCCCTTTGCAGTCACATAGGAGGGAGGAACAAAACATATTTTATAAGTTATCTCATTTAATTCTTTCAACAACCCTACCACTCTGTAATTATGTCTGCCTTACCAAGGAGGAAATGGCCACTCAGACAGGTTTAATATGCCCAAGGAGTGACAGCTAGTGAGTGGCAAAGCCAGAATTTAAATCCATGTCTGTGAGCTTCCAAAATTTCCATTCTATTCATGACACCATATTTCCCTTCCATGACAGCCCTTTGAATATCCTCCCATGTCTTCTTTTCATCTGGTTCAGCAGTGGCAGCTCTTTTAGCCGTCATATATGTGGTCATCATTGACCAAAATGTCATTATGCCACATGTGACTGTGCGTGTGCACGTGTGTGTGTGTCTATATCTATAGCTACAGGTTATAATAGATATATAATAAAGAGATTTATTATAAGGAATCGGCCCATGTGATTATGGAGGCTGACAAGTCCCAAGATCTGCAGTCAGCAAGCTGGAGGCCCAGGAGAGCCACTGGTATACTTGTAATCTGAAGGGCAGCAGGTTTAAGACCCAGGAAGAGCCAATATGTAATTTGAAGTCCAAAGACAGGAAAAATCCAGTGTCCCAGCTTGAAGTCAGTCAGGCAAGGGGAGTTTCCTCTTAGTCGATGAAGGGTCAACCTTTTGGTTCTATTCATCCAGCTGATTGGATGAGGCCCACTCATGGTAGGGAGGGCAACCTGCTCTACTCATTCTGTTGATTCAGATGTTCATCTCACCCTCACAGGCATACCTAGAAATGTTTGACCAAATATCTGGGCACTACCATAGCCCAGTCAAATTGACACATAAAATTAACCATCACATTCCCAAACTGTAATTCTCATTTCTCCCCTCCTCCTAGCTTCCAGCAACCATCATTCTACTTTCTGTCTCTATGAATTTGACAACTCTCAGTACCTCATATAAGTGGAATCAGACACTATCTGTCCTTTTGTGTCTGGTTTATTTCACTTAGGGTGATGTCTTCAAGGTTCATCCGTGTTGTAGCATGTGTCAGAATTTTATTCCTTCCTCTTAAGGCTGAATGATATTCTGTTGTTCATGTATAGTAGATTCTGTTTACCCATTCTTCTGCCAATGGACATTTGGGTGTTTCCATCTTTTGATTATCATGAATGATGCTGCTATGAACATTGATATAAAAATGTTTGTTTGAGTCCCTGCTTTCAATTCTTCTGGGTATATATCCAGAAGTAGAATTGCTGGATCATATGGTAATTCAATTTTTTGAGGAACTGCCATACTGTTTTCCTAAATTTTACTATTTTATTTTATTTATTTTTTGAGGCTGGGGTCTCACTATGTTGCCCAGGCTGGAGTATAGTGGCTATTCACAGATATGATCACTGCATTCCTGGCCTCAAGTGATCCTCCCACCTCAACCTTCTGAGTAGCTGAGATATAAACACTTACCACCATGCCTGGCTTATACATATTTTAAAAGGTGAATTTTATGGTATGTGAACTGTATTACAATAAAAAATGTTTAAGAATACCGAAGAAACAATGCAAAATATTCTACAAGACAACTAGCCTGGACTCTTCCCAACATTAATGTCACGAAAAAATATAAAAATCTAGAGGGAAACTTGTGGATCAAAAAAGAATAAAGGCCGGGCACAGTGACTCACACCTGTACCCCTAGCATTCTGGGAGGCCGAGGCAGGAGGATCTCTTGAGGCCAGGAGTTTGCGACCAGCCTGAGCAAGAGCAAGACCCCATCTCTACAAAAAATAGAAAACTTAGCCAGGCGTGATAGCACACATTTATAGTCCCAGCTACCTGGGAGGCTGAGGCAGGAGGATCGCTTGAGCCCAGGAGTTTGAGGTTGCAGTGAGCTATAATGATGCCATTGTACTCTAGCCAGGCAACAGAGGGAGACTCTGTCTCAAAAAAAGAAAAAAGAAAAGAAAAGACCCCAAAACCATAAAAAAGAAAAAAACAGATGAGACAGAATGTGGTAGATCTTGGTGGTTGAGTCATCCAATACACATTTCCAACCTCTTCTTTCTTACCTTTCTCTACTGTAGAGGCTGAAGAAAGGTGCCAGGGACTCAATCCCCCAGCCTCTCTTGCAGCTCATGGTGGGCCTGTGACACAGCTCTGGCCAGTGAAATGCACCGGAAATCTACTGAGCATGTCTGGGAAAGCTTTTGCTTTATCTCCCCCTTCTTTCTGCCTTAAAACGCAAAGACGACACTGGAAATGGAGCAGCCACCTTGCAACCACAGGTAACAAGCTCCAATCTACTAAGGAGAGAGTGAAAACCCAGACCTGAGTCCTTGACAGCATCTTTGACGGCCACCACAGCCAGGAACCTTCCACTTCTGGACTTCTTGTTACATGATTTTTTTTTTTTTTTTTTTTTTACACATCTTGTTACAGATCTCGTTACAGATTTTTTTTAATCCTTTAAGCTGTTGTTAGATTTCCCGTTATTTGCAGCCAAGTGCATTCACAAGTGCAAGTGTTACTGGGAAACTCCCAGAAAGAAGGCAAATTACGTTAACCTCCTTACGCTTCAGTCATCTATAAAATAAGAGTAATCATAGCGATCTGATGAAGAAACATCAAAGAGTTGATGTGAGGGATTAAATTAGTTATTACTGTTAAAGCACTTAGACTAGAGTTTTCATATAAGAGCTCAGTATATATTAGCTGTTATTTTGTTACTGTTATTACTGATATTATTATCAGTAATAATAATATTACTGATATTACATTTTCTCATGTAATGTTCACAAAACTCCACTCTCTGAGGTTCATCGAATTAATCTAAAAGGAGCCCAAAGTAGAGACGGAGACTTCAACGAAGACCTTAGACGACACGTATGCACCCGGACACACGCTGGCTCCCGAGTCATGGGCCAGACCAAAGGGAGACACCGGGAAGCAGTGTGGCTTGATGGGTAGGAGCCTGGGCTCTGGAATCAGCTTGGCTGAATTCCATTCCTGGATGTGCCACTTATAAACTAACATGTTAGGTAAGTCACTCAGCCCCATGAGCCTCTATTTCCTCAGCTGTAAAATGAGGATGATAATATTATAATGGTCCCTAACTCTAAGAGTTGTTATGAAGATCAGGTGAGGTTTGTAAAGTGCTTAGCCCAGAACCTGGCCGTAGTAAGTGTACCAGATTACCCATCTCTGTACGCTTTTGCTATTCATATCGTTGTTGTTGTTATCTCTAGGATGTCAAGAAAGGTGTCTGATAAATACTTGTTAGAATGATGGATGGATGAATTGAGTAAATGGATGGATGAATAGATGGAAGGATGGACAGGCTCTCTTGGAGGTTGAGGGGTAAGCAGTATTTAAATATTGTTTTGGTCTTGGAAGGATTAACAACCTCTGTACACACATAGCCCCACTAGCACCTGCATGGGCTCCCTTCCCTGCCCACAATGAGTAAAAAAGATACCCTTAATCCATAAGCTCAGTGTACACAGCATCCCCCACCAAAAACCACTTCTTAACAAAACTCTTAAAGAAAAATACGTCTCGCCACTGCTGCAGGAATTATAGGCTGGCAGTAGCCCAGCATTGGTGCATATCACCAGACTTTATTCATTTTTAATAATAAGGTGCTGGGTTTTCAATCACGGGGGCCAGGCTATCTTTGAATCTCCTTGCTACCCTGTGACGCAGATGGGGACCGCCTGTACCACCCTGGCCCAAGCAGCCAGGCCAGCTTCCCCCAGACAGCGCCATAAATCATAATTAGCCACTACCTTTGAACGTGGGTGTGGAGGGCGAGGGCTGCGAGGCCCACACCAACCTCAGGCACAAAGACAAACCTCACCCTAATTCACTGAAAGGTAATTACAGGGACTGTCAGAAGCTGGCGCTGGCTTTACTTTCAAGTCGAGGAGGCAGCAAGAACCTAAAAACCCCACGTATTCAAAAATAATCACTGAATTCCCACAGTGAGTTTGTGGATCAGTCACTCACTGTTCCCAAATAAAGATGTCTGCAAAGTACTTTGTTTCTTCCGAATGGAACAAAAAAGTAAGTTATTGCCTTTCCAATGATGCCCATTGGAGCAGGCAGAGAACCGACGTTATGAAACATCTGCTATGCGCTGTACTGGACATCTTCCTTGTATCTCTTCATTTCAGTCGCACTTCTCGGGAGGTTGACATTACAGATCCATTTTACAGATGCAGAGAATGAGGTTTAGAAACTTTAAATAACTAGCCTAGGGCTCAAAGGTGAGGATGGGATCTATACTCACATTGGCATGGCTCCAAAGCTAGTGAGAGTTCACAGAAGCCCTCTCTGGTCACCTTGGTAGCCAGCGCATCCTGGGGCCGATCCTGTGCCCCAATTGCCACAGATCTGCCAGCTGCCCACAGTGGTGTCCAGTCACGTGAACACTCTGGCCCCGCTGAGCAGTCTGTCCTGCTGCCCTGGCCCGGGGCTGCTGCCCACGCACCTGACTCGGAGTGCCAGAGAGCAGAAAGCTGCCCGAGATCACCCCTCTACACACAGTGTATTGACCGGCCCCTTGAACCCTGTTCTGAGGTTCCACTCCAGTTCCCCATGTGGACCGACGGTGTAGCTGTGGCGGGACACCTTCACCTAATTCCTACCACCCCAACCCCCCAGGACTGCCCCAGGCCTCCCTGGGTCCCTGGCTCATGCCCACATCATCTTCCTTATTTTCTCACTAACACAGATGTATTCAATGCCTTCTCTGAATCAGGCTCAATGCCAAGTTCTAAGGGTCCAGCGGTAACAAGACAGCCACAGCCACAGCCCTATTGGAGCTATTGGTCTGGTAACGGAGCTGCTAGTCCAGAATCATCCATTCGACACAGCCCAGGTTCCAGTGGGAAGATACTTTGTAACAGGCATCCAGCACCAAGCCGAATATCAACCAGTGTGTTATCAGTTAACCCTCCTCAAGGGTCTACGGGTTAGGTAGTGATAGCATCCCCACTTTACAGGTGGAGAAACTGAGTCTCAGAGAGGAAAGGAGGCCCAGGAGCTCACAGGTGACGAGTGGATGAGCCCGGGTTTGAACCCAGGCATTGTGATTCCAGAGCCCACCCTCAGCTGGCTGCCCGACAGCATGTCCTACACGGCAGACTCAAGCAGCCAATAGCCTCGATTACCTTGAAAACAAGTCTAAAAAATAATTCAGATGGAGGCCAGCATCACACTGGCCAGGCATCATCTTTTAAAACAGCTTGTTTTTACCACTCGACAGGTGTCCGGGTGGCCCTGGGCACAAATCAGGACTCATTTCTTTGCCAGGAGAGAGAGCTGTCGTGAGGATAGAGGACAAGCCCTTCCTGCAGCCCTTGGCAGGCCCCATCCGTCTGGCCGGCTGGTGTCCCTAGCAAGAAGCCAGCGGATGTCTCCTCTCGTCCCCAGCCGGGCGAGGGCCGGCCACTGCAAGCACAGAGCAGCGCGATTGATTTCAGATCTGTCTCCCCCTGGATCTCGGGAAGGCATCAATTACCCACGCACATGCAGCCCATTCAGGGACAGATATTACCTTCTGCACTCATCGCAGAGCCGCACATCCCGATCCAAGCACAGATGGAGGACAAGGGCGTGGGGTTAATTGATCAAGCAGCACCAGCTCCCATGCAAGGGTTGGCAGAAAATGGCTCATTTCACAGATGCACGGGCTCCTTCCTCACCAGTCTCCCGTGATCAAACCAGGTCACTAACGTGCTTTTGAACAAACACACCCGAATGTGCATGTTCAGGTTCATCTTGTCCCCTCCAAAGTGGTCACCTTGGAATACCCCATGCACCTTTCTCTATCCTGCAAACGCTTGGAATACCAACCAGACACAAAGTATGGTGCTAGGATGGGGAGGGTACAGTTCAGTGCCACTTAGTTTATTTCAACCCTTGAGCACAAACTGGGTACCAAGACCCCATGGTAGACAATTAGAAGATAGGTCCTATGGCCGGGCACGGTGGCTCATGCCTGTAATCCTAGCATTCTGGGAGGCCTAGGCGGGCAGATTGCTCGAGGTCAGGAGTTCAAAACCAGCCTGAGCAAGAGCGAGACCCGTCTCTACTATAAATAGAAAGAAATTAATTGGCCAACTAATATATATATAGGAAAAATTAGCCAGGCACGGTGGCACATGCCTGTAGTCCCAGCTACTCGGGAGGCTGAGGTAGGAGGATTGCTTGAGCCCAGGAGTTTGAGGTTGCTGTGAGTTAGGCTGATGCCACGGCACTCACTCTAGCCTGGGCAACAAAGCAAGACTCTGTCTCAAAAAAAAAAAAAAAGATGGGTCCTACTCTCAGGACAGAACAAAAAAATGGCAGTGAGCAAGGTGGCAGGATGTGAGTAAGGTAGGAAATCAGGGAGGACAGAGTGCAGGTCGTGGAGACAATACCAGATAGAGGCTGCTAAATACTGGAAAAAATGGTGGTGGGTGTCAATTTTATGCCTTAAGCTCAGAAAGGCAAGACATGTCACAATAAGTTTATTTTCTCTAAATCTATCCTAGGTCTCAGCTTACTGGCCTGGTAGGAAATTCAAAATTGGGGTTCCCATCGTGCCCCCCAGGATCCTGTGAAGGTCTCAAGCGTCTTACACAGAGCCAACTTTGGGTACACTCAGGGGTTGTAGGTCCACACTGGTTGCCTTTGTCAGGGCTGTTGTCCAAGTTCTCAGGGTCCCTTGTTGGCAGAGAGTAACACTGCCTCCGTGACAGAGTGAGCTCAGGAAACTCAGCTCAGACTGGGGGCCCCAGTGCCTGGGAACCCACCTCCTTAGAATCCCCTGTTAGTCATCTGTTCTGGAAAACTGCTACCTCCAGAAATTCTGTTCTCTTTACAACACGTTCTTCCTGGTCTTCAGAATCTTCTCTCTTTCTCTCTCTCTCTCTCTCTCTCTCTCTCTTTCTCTCTCTCTCCTACTCAGTCCCCACCAAAGGTCTCTCTCCCTCTCCACCTTGCATTACCCCCTCCCCCACACAGCCTGGCAGTGAGCCTAGGTTTTGAGAAAAACAAAACCAAGAAAGAGACCCCTCTTCAGGCAACTTCTGCTTTTAATCTTACAGCATAAGCCTCCCTTAGCAAGGAAAGACAAAAGCCCCTCCACCTTAGAATAAGGAATACAAGAATACCACACAAATTAACCTATTAAGTCATCCCATCTGCCAACGGAAGTCTCAGAAACAGAAATATTTAGAAAAGAAAAGAAAATTTTACTTGCAAAGAATGCACGGGAGTCAGGCGTCAGAAGCACTGGCTCACCAAATACAAACACAGCAATTATTTAAAGAAAAAGGATTGCAGAATCACCAAGCTCACCGGGTTTACATTAATCATGGTGTGAACACAGAAACTTTCTCAAGTGATTATCATATTCACAAAGGTCATGATCTATCTTCGCAGATTATCTTAGCAAGAATCAGGGATAAAATTCTCTTTGTTAGGAAATCCAGGTTTAAGGGAAATATTCAAGGATTTATCATTTGGGGGACCCTGATACTTTAGGTATTTCTCAGGGTTCAGTGTCTTTCTTCTCCCCTGATGTACTATGTGAGGTGCTTAATCATATTGGAATCGGAACAAAGTGACAGTTTGGGCTTCTGTGCATCATATGATCTATAGAGAAAAATGCAATGGGAATACAAACTAATCAGCGGAAGTCATAAATGTATCAGTATGGGACCTCAGTACATGGAGACACAGAGCCTCCTCACCGAGCCCGGTGACACACGTGGGATGGAGCTTGGGGGATGTGCGGGGAGCTTGGAAGAGCCAGTTGAAGACCCAGGGGTGGGTTTCTCTGATACCGCAGCTGTCCACAGCATGCCAAGAACAACAATTCTATACCAATGGCCTCAGAATCCTAAAACACTAGCCAGACACCAAAGCCGTTTAATCTAAACTCTTCTATCACAAATGGGGAAACTGAGGTCAGAGAGCTAGAGGGGGGGAAACTGAGGTCAGAGGGCTGAAGTGTGTCCCCAGTGATGGTATGTTTGACCTTCAGGTCAACAGCAGAAGAGAAGGGGTTGAATTTTTGAAAAGTTAAAAAGACATTCAGAGTCAGGGATGGGGAATCAGGCAAAAAGCAAGGTGTACAAGGCCACTTCCTGCTAACGTTTTTGTAAAAACAATTTTAAAGGGTAAAGAATGAGAGCAATTTTCTTTTGCTGTTAATTGCCATGGAAGGCCATTCCCAAGTAGAGGGTCCCGAACACTGAACAGACTGATTGGAATATGGACACGGCCCCCCTGAAGGGGTCAGTATTCATTTTGGTGGTTACACTCCAGGCTCTTTTCTTTCTACTCATTTATTGCTCATTTTAATTAAAAATAATAATCCATGCTCACTGTGAAGCATCTAAACAATAAAGAAGGAAACAGAGTAAAGAGGGAAGGTTCCTTTACTAACTATCCCCAATCTGACTCTTCTCCCTGAAGACAAATAATTTTAGCAATTTAGTGTCTACCTTTCCAGATGTTTGTACTTATTCACCAATTTATAAGCATACAAATGCATTTGATAGAGGGTTTTCCTACCCGAATGGCATTATATAGCTTTGCCTTTTATTCACTTAGCTTAACACTGCAAACATCTTTTCATGTCATATAGCTTGACCTCATTCTTTGCAACAATTGCAAATTATATTGTGTGGATGCTCCGTTAATTGATGTAACTGTTCCTTATCAATGCACATTTAGGTTACTTTAAAGTTTCTCATTACTATAAATAAGACCGCAATGAAGATAGATATTTTTGTACATATATGCATGTATTCTATAGAACAGATTCCTGGAAGTGAAATGCTGATTCAGTGAATACATATACTTTATACTCTTGGCATCAGCACTGTGTGAGAGAAATTCATTTTGTACCCCCTTCACTCAACAAGATACAAATGACCTCTTTAAAATGTTTGTCAACTTGATAATGTGAAAACCAGTATCACGTTTCAATTTGTACTGTCTTAATTATGAGTAAGGCTGAAGAGCTTTTTATTTGAGTCTGAAGTTGTGGTCAGTTCAGATCCTCCGAGAAGCGGACGACAAGAAGGAAACAAGAGCCTTGCACAAAGGAGAGCCTGGTTGGGGAAATGTCTCTGGAAGACAAAGAGGGAGGGGACAGAAGGAGACAGGGAGAGCCTCCCGGACCAAGGTGCACGTCTGACAGTCGTGCAAGGGCTGGCGGAGGAGACAGGATTGAGTGAGAGATTCTCAGAGCAGAGCGCAGTTCTGAGAAAGCCCGAGCAGACCGGTGTGGGGTTCCAAGGTCATTGCCTGGGGACAGCCTAGGGGAAGTGTGTGGCCCTACTGATGGATCCCAAGTTGCTCTGGCTTGAGGCTATGGGTCAGCTCTTCTCTCTGCAGGAGTTTCAACTGCAGAGACATCTGGACAGTGCACTGCCATCGCCACCACTGTCATCTACAAGTTTCCTCACCACACTCTTTGCCTACTCTCCAATCCCCCTTCATCTTTTTATGATAGGTCTGCAGAAACTCTTCATATATTTGGTGGATTCACTCTTTGTTGGATATGTTGCAAGTATTAATATTTTCTCCCAGTTTTTATTTTCTTTTAACTTTAGCTATGTGTTTCACTCTATAGAAATTTTTATGTTTATAAATATTTTTCTATTGTAAAAATCTGTTCATTCTTTCCTTTAAGGCTTTTGTGTCTTAAGAATGCTGTCTTCTTTTAATAGGAAGGAAAAATGGGAGGAGGGTCCCATTACTTTATCTTATATGTTCCCCGGCTGCACAGTACATTATTGACATAAATTCAGTATAAACGATTATATTATGCACCAACCGGAGCTTGATTCAGTTTGCTTCTCATCATTCCCAGTTTTTCGCCATCTAATTATTATAAGGTATGTTTCCTTTTGAAGTGGGTGTCTGGGCTTTATTTATTCAAGTCAAAGTCCATGATTTCTCCTACAATGTCATCAGGGAGTTGGTGCCGCAGGAAAAAAAAATCTTGGCGAAGGAGGATACCGGCAAGATTCAGCGTTTTCAAGAAGAGTGTGCTGTTGCTTCCTTAGTGGGCGGGGCCTGGAGCTGTGTGAGACCCCAGCCAGCAGCAAGGTGTGGCAGGGAGAAAGAGCAGTCCTGGGGAGCCTGTCATCCCAGCACCCTACTTCCAGCCCCATGGAGCTAGGGCCACCTGCACGCAACTGGGCCATCTCTGTTGCAGCCTCCATTTGGCTCTAATTGCTACATTTATGACTTGGAAGCAGAAGTTTCCTGGCACTAGCAGGGCTCACTCTTAGGCAAGTAGCCATGGGAGTCTGCTCACCACTGGCCAACTTGGAGAGCGACAAAGGCCCACCCTGCAGGGGACAGGCCAGCCACAGCCAAGCAGGACCTTTTTCTGCCCCAAACTTTCCTTATTCTACCTTGCCTCCAAGTCCCTTACTGTCAGCTCCTTCCAAGAGTCCTTCGAGGACAGCCCAGCTTATCCCGGGATGCCCTCTGCCACACCTACCCCCCTTCGCCTTCCCCTAAACCCCCTCCCAGGACCATAGCAATTAGCCCCAGACAATTATCATTGATCTGTGACTGTCCTGAGCTCACATTTTTATGTCAGGATGAATTTGGATTCTGAAGTTGATCTCCTTGTGCAGGTTTTATGAAGGAAAGATTAAATCGTCCTCCGATGTGTGCTTCATTAGGCCCCAAATCCTTGAAGAGTCGTTAAAGCATCTTCTCGCTGAAATGCTCTCAATCCTCAGCTTGATGGATATCGGCAGGAATAATCTCTCCATTATCTGGGAGCTACACTGGCCGGGAAGCTCTGCCAGATGCGATTCTGCGGCAGCCCTGCGAGCCTGGCCCCATGTGGCTTGTGGCCCCCAAACCTATGAGTGCAACAACAGCAGAGGTGAAGTCGTGCTGTCTTGCCCAGGAAAGGATATGCCCGGCCTGCCCCCTGTGGGGATGGGTTTCCCCTGAGTCAGCTACACTCTCCCCACATGCCCACGGCTGCAGGTGTCATCCATGAGCTTAGCAGAGTTCAGTCCATGGTTGATTTGGGGCCAGGATGGAGGCTGATTCTGGAACTAGGATTAGAACCCAGTGTGGGGTCTCAGGTCAGTCTGAGACCAGGATTAGGGCTCAGTCTGGAAGCAGGGTCAGGGATCAGTCTCAAATATTAGCATACCTGCTCCCCACCAGGTTGTGCCAAGAGCCACTTCGAGACTCAAGCTATTTCAGGTGACAGGAGTATCTGCAGGTGAGGGTCTATGTGAAACACAGAGTGGGGAAGAGCTGACATAGAACTGTGAAGGTCTAGAAGGTGCAGGGAGAACTCAGAAATCCGAGGCAAAAGCAAAGGATCCTGTATTATTTCCAACATTTCCTGGCAAAACTTACCACTTGTTCATCTTTTCCGATTGCAGCAGCAAAAAGAGCCAGAATGGTTGGGAAAGGATCCAAGCTGATGCTGAGACTCCTTCCCATCGAGGCTGAAGGCGGAGGGAAGCAGGTTGCCCTGCTTGGTAAGAAGCACGCTGGACTTCCTGGCAATCGCTTCCCCTCTCTGGACTTCGGAGGACTCATCTCCAAGCAGAGGAGCTGCAGGGCTAGTCTGCCATGTCCCCTGAGCTCAGCCACCCGGGAAGAGGCTGAGAAGAGAGTAGCAGCCTGAAGGAAGGGTGTTGGGAAAGGTCCCAGGCAAGCTAGAGAGAGCCTGGCAGGCGCGAAGGCCTAGGCTAAGCCCGGTGTGGCAGGACACAGAGTGAGAGAGGGCAGATGCAAGACGAAGGCAGAACACGGGGAGTGGCGGAGACTGCAGGGCCCAGACACAATGGAAAGGCGGCTCGTGTTTGTCCTATGGGCAGTGAAGATCGCTGAAGGGTGTCACACAGGAGGGTGAACACCACCAGGGTCGCACTGTAGGACGATCTGTCGGGTTGCTGTGTGGGAGGCGGAAATGGGGAAGCCGGCAAGAAGGCTGTGCTGCTGTCCCAGCACCTGGAGGCCTGGACTGGGGACCTAGGCAGAGGACATGGTGACAGGTGGACCCATCTGAGAGTGATTTAGAGGGTGGAATCTACAGGGCCTCTGACCAGCAGGTAGGGGGATGAGGGATGGGTCAAGAGGACCTGGGGATTGAGTCCAAGGTTCCGGATTATACAGCCTGATGGCAGTGCCACTCGCAGGGATGGGAAGATTAGAACAGGGCTGATGGCGGAAGACGGTGGTGAATTCCAGTGTGGACCTCTAGAGTGAGGCTGGTCGTGGGACTGCCGAGTGGGGATCCAAGAATGAACTCACAACGTGGGCCAGGAGTTTGGGTGAGCAAACTAGACTGAGGTGACATATGAGGGGACTTCAGCCATGACCAGGGATGAGGTGGAGGGAGAAAAGAGAAGGGACCCAGAATGGAATCTTGGGGGACACTCAACATCCAAGGAACCAAGAGAGGAAGAGAAGTCAGCGAAGGAACCTGAGAAGGTGGGGAGAAAAGAAACGGAAGGAGGTGGTATGTTGAAAATTAGAAAGAGCAAATGTGGCCAAGAGACTGAGGATGTGAGAACTCAAAAGACTAAATGAGCATGGATGTCGTTTGTGACTTTATTTATTTATCTTTTTTTTTTTCACCAGGCTAGATTACAGCGGCATCATCATAGCTCCCTACAGCCTCCAACTCCTGGGCTCAAGAAATCCTCCTGCTTCAGCCCCCTCCCCCCCCCACCCCAAGTAGCTGGGACTACAGGCACGTGTGCCACCATGCCCGGCTAATTTTTCTGTTTAGTAGAGATGGGGGGTCTTGCTCTTGCTCAGTCTGGTCTCGAACTCTGGACCTTGAGCGATCCTCCTGCCTCGGCCTCCCAAAGTGCTAGGATTACAGGCGTGAGCCACCGCCCCTGGCCCATTAGTGACTTAAGAGAGAGCAGTTTCTGAGACCCTTCTGGGGGCAGAAGCCAAACTGAAATGAGTACAAGAATGAGTGGAGGAAGTGGAAACTGAAAGAGGAAACGACTTTTTAGAAAAGTTTTGTCTGAGGGGGATACAGTAGGATTATAGATGGAGAGGGGCGCGGAGTAGGGGGCAGAGAGACGTGTTCTAGGCAGAAAGAGACCTGGACAAGTGCAAACACTGGTGGGAAGGACCCAGCAGAGGAAGGAATGGAAGATACAGGAAAGAGCTATTCGGGGAAAGAATAGATCATTGAGTGTCTGTCATTTACCATCACACGAAGCACTTTCCATACACTCTTAATATTTAATTCTCTCAACCTGTCTGTGGTTCCACATAGCTGCGCTTACTTCCTTCGCAGCACTTACCAGGGTCTGTAAATTATTTTAATTATTCTTTGGCTTGTTTATTGACTCTCTTTCCCACTAATCGCTAAAGCTCCACTCAGGGACTTCCCAGTCTCTATCACTTCTATCTTATCTCGCTTTATTTGTCACCGTGGCACTTAACACTACCTGGCATTATATATATATATATATGTGGTTTAATTTTTCACTGGCAAATACACAGAGCAATATTTTTTTGCTTTTTGTCTGGCTTCTCCCCACCACCAAAAATGTAAACTCCAGGGGAGAGGGGACTGCACCACATGGCCTCTGGGACGATCACAAATCCACCCCCCTCCAGGTTTCCGACTGGGAAGAGGGTGGCTGGGGCTGCCCACGACTGAAACCCGGAAGACAGAAGAGGCGCCCGTGGGAAGGGAATTTCCATCTGTGGTTTCCATCTGGGACAAGCAGAGCTCGTGGGGCCTGCAGGACATCCAGGTGGTGGTATCAGGGGAGCAGCCCAGCCGGGTAGAGGCCCTGGAGCGGTGGATACAGCCCTCACAGTGGGGGCTCTTGCTGGGGGCGGCATGCTGAGAGCAGGGGCTGGGCAGCCTGCCTTCCCGGCAGACAGAGGCCCATGAGCAATGCTCGGGGGAGCACATGGTCGGTAAGGGCGGGGGAGGGGAGGAATGTCCCTTCTCAACTACCTAGGGGTGGAGGCAAACGACAAGATGAATAAGCTTCTCTGTGTGTTTGCTCTGCAGAATATTTCACAGCCTCCCTGGATAAACAAGCTGTCATCTACCACCCAGCCCTCGATCAACTGAAGCAGCTTGGGGAAGAGATAAAGCTGTGTGTTTGGACGCTCTCAGCTGCCAGTGCCTAATTACTACACAAGCAAAACAAGCCCAGCGAGTTGTAGGCAGAGAGGGGCTTGCTGGCTGACTAGGGAGGAGTGCCGCCGCCTCCCCACGCCCAGGGAAGGGATGGAAGACAAGCACTGATGTTTACTGGGCACCTACTGTGTGCCAGATGCTTGGCACATGTCATCTTTATTTCATGCAGTTCAAGTGGCATCATCCCCATTTTGCAGATGAGGAAACAGAGGCTCAGGGAGGCCTGAGAGTGCGCCCGAGTTACAGGACTCACTCCAGGGTCTTCCCACTGCGCTTCGCCGCCCCCCTGGGAGAGGTCCAGGTCTGGTGCCCTCTCTCCTCCCCGGTGCCGCAGAGTCAAGTCCAAGCGCCATGCTCATGACTGCACAGCTCTGCTGACTGTTCTTTTTCTAAGACATCCATTTGCAAGAAATAAAACTGTTGGGCTCAGCAGCGGGACAATAACTGTAAAGAAAACTGCCATTAGGAGCAGAGACTTAAGCTCCCAGCATTACTGTATATTCAAAGTCAATTTCCTGGTGACATCAGTGGTAATTCCAAGGGAACCCATTTGCCCTTTTCCTCCTGCCTTGCCTTGGCATGTCTGTCCGAGGTCGAATCAGGAAGAGGAAAGGAGGGGAGGGAGGGCACCAGCAACTGGGGACAGCTGAGGAGGAGCTAGACTGCCCACGAGGAGATGTCAGATGTCTCCCCATTCAGAGGACCTGCCAGCTCATTCTTCCCACCCCTTCTCCTTCCTGACCTTACACATGGGAAACTGAGGCCCAGAGAGTAGCCGTGATCAGACTGTGATGGGATGAGATCCCAACACAACATGCAGCTTCATAAGAGGCCAAGAAATTCACTTATAAGGAAAATTTTCATGTGCATTATTTGTATGATTCAAATTAATGTCTTCACCTTAAAAAGAATTCCAATAATTACCTTCCAATGCAAATGGGCAAAGCCTGCATCTTGGTATAAAGAGAATGAATATCCCAAGATCAACAAGAATGTCCCTAACCCTGTCTTTCATAGTTAATTTGCATGATTACATGACACACTCCAGCCATAATGACCTTGTTCTTAGTCTCTCCGAGCCCCCAACCTACTTCCTACCTGAGGGCCTTTTCATTTGCTACCTCTGCCCAGAGCACACTTCCCTAGGTTTGTGAGGCTAGATTCCTCTTGGCACTGAGATCTCAACTTGAATGTCACCCACTTCTCAGAAGCCTTCTGACCACCCTACTTTAGGTGACCATACTGTCAATCCCCATCACAGCGGGTCTCAAGCTTCAGCATGCATCAGATTCACCTGAATGCTTAAAATACAGATAAAAGGCCTGGGGCAGGTCCTGAGAATTTACATTTCTAACAAGCTCCAGGTTGTGCTGTTGCTACTGGTTTAGGAGCCACACTTTGAGGGCCACTTGTAACATTACAGAGGGCCTCTGTAACATTACCCTATTTTATGGTGTTCATAGTGTTTATTACCATTTGAAATTATCTTGGCATTCTACTCAGTTACTGTATCATGGTGTGCCTTTCATACTTAGAAGCTCCTGAGAGCAGGATATCTGTCCGTCTTGTACACTGCAGTGGCCCCAAGATCCAGAACAGAGCCAGGTATAGGATAGAATATGCTCAATGAGTATTTGTTGAATGAATGAATTAGTAAATGGGTGGGTGGATGGATGGGAGGGAGGGAGGGAGAGAGGGAGGAAGGAATGGACAGGTAGGTGATGGATGGTGGATGCATGGGGAATGGATGCTTGGGTGGATGGATGGATGGATGGATGGTTGGGTAGATGGTTGGCATCTCAGCTCCCGGATTTCCGCCTCTGTACATACCATCTTTGTTGCACACCAAGTTGATCCACAGGTAAAACCAATCTCATGTTTGATTTCCAAAGTCCCACTGATAATGGCAAGAATATGGAACATTTTGCCAATGACGTTGGGGGGGGTCCATGGCCAGGAGACACATATTACAAAATGGCAAATGACTTAAAACTGCACATGAGCATACCTGCCCTTAAAGGCCCTTTCAGCCACCCCATCACCCCAGGTGGTCCCAGGCTCCTGCCACCTCGAAGGTTTCTCTCTCCTCCTCCTTCTCCCCTGCCTCATTTCCTTCGTTCCTCTACTCTTTTCCTCCTTCTCCAAGATCTAAAAACCAAACTTTCTCATTTTCCCATATAGAGCAGCTTAACCATAATTTTTTTCATTGCTTGAGATTCTAAAGCAGACCGATACTCCTCCTCCGTCTTTAAAAATCCCTGCATCCTCAAGAATCAGACAAGTCCTACCTTCCTCTCCCGTCTTTGCTGCAACCTCCTGGAAACTATCACTCATTCAGTGAAGTCTTCGGTCCCAGCTGAATGAAGAAATCCTGAATGACTGCGGGAAACAGGTCAACTGCTGAGAGCCAGGTGGGCAGAGGAAGCAAGAGCTATAATGAGAGTGAGGAAAGCTTTAGGTGGTTGCTGTGAACAGTGCCGTGAACAGCGGAGAGAAGCACAAGTCCAGCTCCGGAAACTGCAGTGGGAGTTGGTGATCAGTAGATTAAGGAACAGAGAATCCAAGATGTGAAGAGTCATCCAAATGCTTCCTTCTCTATTCTCCCAGCCACTTTGTTAGCTTCCAATTGCTGCTGTAACAAATTGCCACAGATTAGTGGCTTTCGACAACACAAATGTATTATCTTACAGTTCTGGAGGTCAGAAGTCTAAAGTGAGTCAGCATGGCTGGGTTCCTTCTAGGGGGAGACTCTGTTTTCTTGCCTTTTCTGGCTTCTGGAGGCTGCCTGCATTCCTCAGCTCATGGCCTCTTGTCCTTCAGAACTAGCAGTGGGGCATTCTTCAAAACTTTCTTTCTCTCTCTCCCTCTCTCTCTAAGGTCCAAGATAATACATCCGTATCACAGGTTGCAGCGTTATGGCATGGACATCTTTTAGGGGGTTGCATTATTATAGCAGTCACCCGCTGGGAGGGTCACTCTCTGAACTTTGATATCATCTGGAACTGCCAACCCCAAAATCACTAGTCCATGCATCCCATCCTCTCCCTCCAGCCTGCTTGGCCAAGCATCCCCCTGCAGGCATTCTTCAATCTCATCGGGAACTCCAGTCCATTCCCCCTCCCCTTCCTCCCATCCACAAGTCCCTCATAGCATTCCTTTCCTCCCTTTTCCACTTGGGTCCTACAATCTGTCATTACTCTATGGCTTCGCCCTCCGTCTCTCCATCACATCCACTGGCAATAACCCAATCTTGGATGGGCTTCATCTCGCTCCTCCGTGCTGGCCCTGGGGAAACACCACTGGACCAAACCACTCAACAGTGCACGTAAATCTTCACTGTCCAACACGACTTTACCATGGAGGCGATGGGGAACCCTGGGAAACCAATGGAGAATTCTAAGCTTGGAAGTGGTCCAGCCAGATTTATGCTGCAGGAAGATCATGTATGCTGCAGGGTGGAGAAAGGGTTACAGGAAGGAGGCAGAGAGATGAAGGAGTGCACCCTCTTCACCCAATACCACACCTTATTCTTGACGATCCATGGTTAGCTCACTGTTAGCACTCTCCTCCTTTCCTCATCTCTGATATTCCTACAGTCTCTTACATCACTTGTGGGCATGTCTTTCTCCTTGGCTAGATAAGCAAGAAGCTTAGACAAAGGACCCAAGTTCAAGTTTAGTCTCCTTCCTGACAAGCTGTGTGAACTTGGACATTATTTAATCTCCCTGAGCTTCAATTTCTTTTTTTTTTTTTTTTTTTTTTTTGAGACAGAGTCTCACTTTATTGCCCAGGCTCGAGTGAGTGCCGTGGCGTCAGCCTAGCTCACAGCAACCTCAAACTCCTGGGCTCAAGCAATCCTACTGCCTCAGCCTCCCAAGTAGCTGGGACTACAGGTATGTGCCACCATGCCCGGCTAATTTTTTCTATATATATTAGTTGGCCAATTAATGTCTTTCTATTTATAGTAGAGATGGGGTCTCGCTCTTGCTCAGGCTG
>VSMD01113874.1:0-40583 GCA_008750895.1 Mirza zaza
ACTCCTGGGCTCAAGCAATCCTGCTGCCTCAGCCTCCCAAGCAGCTGGGACTACAGGCATGAGCCACCATGCCCGGCTGATTTTTTCTATATATATTAGTTGGCCAATTAATTTCTTTCTATTGATAGCAGAGACGGGGTCTTGCTCTTGCTCAGGCTGGTTTTGAACTCCTGACTTCAGGCAATCCGCCCACCTCGGCCTCCCAGAGTGCTAGGATTACAGGCGTGAGCCACAGCGCCCAGCCAAAAGCACATTAATTAATGATGCTCTTTGGAAAATACTGTGTTAACAAGATGACACAATCTTAAGCTGTTTATCAATTTCAAAGTCCTTTCACATCCATGATTGTGGTGATCCTCACAAAAGACGGGAGGGTGGCTGGTGACTACAGGAAGCTGAGTGCAGCAGGGACATCACAGGCGTTGGGGGGAGGCAGGGCTAAGTCTGCCCATCAGCAGCTCCATTTCTTAGCCATGTGACCCTGAACAAGTACCCTGGCCTTTGAAGCCCTCACTTACTTCAAATATCACATAGTAAGAGAAGAGCATATGGTTCCCAGGAAGATCACATAAAATAGCCTGTTTAAGAGTATGCAGATTCAGGCCGGGCACAGTGGCTCACGCCTGTAATCCTAGCACTCTGGGAGGCCAAGGCGGGCGGATTTGCTCCAGGTCAGGAGTTCGTAACCAGCCTGAGCAAGAGCAAGACCCCCCATCTCTACTATAAATAGAAAGAAATTAATTGGCCAACTAATATATATAGAAAAAATTAGCCGGGCATGGTGGTGCATGCCTGTAGTCTCAGCTACTTGGGAGGCTGAGGCAGGAGGATCGCTTGAGCCCAAGAGTTTGAGGTTGCTGTGATTGAGGCTGACGCCACGGCACTCTAGCCTGGGCAACAAAGTGAGACTCTGTCTCAAAAAAAAAAAAAAAGAGTATACAGATTCCATCCAGGGTCAAATGCAAAAGCACAATGTGGCACACACATACAATGGAACATTATTCAGCCTCAAGAGGAAGGAAATTCTGACACATGCTACATCATGGATGAACCTTGAAGAAATTGCTAAGTGAAACATAAGCCAGACACAAAAGGACAAATATCATATAATTTGACTTATACGTGGTACTTAGAATAGTTAAATTTATAGAGAAAGAAAATATAATAGTGCTTGCCATGGCATAGGGACATGGGGGTGGGGGTGGGGAGTCACTATTTAATGGGTGCAGAGTTTCAGTTTGGGAAGATGAAAAAGTTCTGGAGGTGAGTGATCATGATCATTGCACAACAAAGTGGACACACTTAATGCTCCTGATCCGTACACTTAAAAATGGTTCAAGTGGTAAATTTTATGACATGTGTCTTTTACCACAATAAAATAAAAAGTTCATAGAGAGATACTTGGCTCATGGTAGGTGTCGATGAACAGGAGCTCCCAGAAGCTGTAATAACTCTCTTCCACTTCACCGCTATGATCATTTAACAAGCAATGAAACTAAGGGTGGGATATTAAACGACAGGTCTAAGGCTACCATCTGTGGCAAAGCTGTCCCCAGAACCCTTCCACTGGACTAACTGAGCTGTATATTTCTGTTGGAGTTTTTAATGTTTAGAAACTATCCAGTGGCTTGCATCCTGATGTAGGACATGATGCCCAAGAAAACATACCGGGGTCATGCCAACTAAAGACAAGTTTTAAACTGTCCAGTGAATTTGGAAAGGATGTGCCTTCCATTGCTTGTTATACCTTTGCTTTAGGTGAGACAGGTTTTTAACGTGGGTAAACGGTCTCCATCACCAAGCCTCTGACCCATACATATAACAAACCACAATATTATTCTATTGTCTAGTATTTTCCTGGCATCCCTCTCCGGCCATATATAAGCTCAAGTTTTCGAATGACAAAGTGATCGGCTGAGCCTAGGCGATGGCTCAAACTACAATATCGTTAGAGATATACGATTCTTACTTAGTCATAGATTAGGATTAAAAGATTTAATAAACCAGCCATAGTAACAAACCAGACTAGGTTTCATGAAGAGAGCAGGGCCCTGGGTAGATCTTGAGTATTTTCACTGGTGTGTCAGGAAGCAGCACTGCTTTCCGCAAAGGCTGGTGTTGAAGGGGTCAGAAGGCGGTAGGAAGCAGAGGCAAGTGGGGGGTTTCCCCACAGCATTTATTTGAGGAGCCAAAACCTCACTTTGGCACAGTGCTGACAGGGTTTAAATAGGATATCCAGCAAAGTCCCCTAGTCACCTGAAGATTCCCATTAACTTCACTGCAGGATTCTACTTACCCATATATGTCATATATATACATATATATATTACTATATATAATAAGTAAAAAACTCAGAAAACCTAAATTATAGACATAATTGTCTCCCAACAAATAAGCACTAAAAGGGGTTTGTTACAATTTTTTTGATATTCACCTATGTACCATGTTGTCTGCTTAAAGAACTCTTGACCTTCTGATATTTAGATAAGAATGATAGTTATTTCTTATTTTAATATTAGCTATTACGTATTGAACACTTATTCTGTGTCCTTTTCCTACATTCTAACTTTCCTGGCGTTTGAAGGACCGAGGGTCAGAGATATTGAAGTGTTGAATGGTCACAGAGTAACTGCGTGGCAGGGCTGGGTTTTGAAACCACGTCTGTCAATCTCCAAAGACTCTGAAATGATCTGCTAGATCTGCCCTAGTTTCTCAGTGTAGTGGTCAACTCATCCCCTAGTGATCAAAAGATAGCTGGTCAGAAGTTAAGTGGAAACACGGTTTTCCGCACTAGACTTTAGTTTCAGAAAGCAAAAACAGACTCCTCGTGCTCTCCGCATCCATGAATCTCACTCAGTGCCAGGCACTGGCTAAAGAAATGATGGTGGAATGGATCAATCCATCAACAACTCCACACAGCTAATTGAAAAGCTTATTATTGCAAGAAAGTACTGATCAATACAGGCCATGAATAGCCCACTCCATAAACATTCAATGAATTAAATTATGATCTGGGGCATATTTTTATGTTGGAAACATATTACATACTGAAGCCCTTGCTCAGGGACAAAGTGGTCTCAAAGGTGACAGTGGCTGGGAGGCTGAAGCAGATGAAACAACTGGGCAGGAAGCAAAGGCAGCAGCAAGTAGTGCCTAGTACAGTGCCTGAAATGTGCAGCATGTTCAAGAAGTATGTGAGTGACTCAGTTAACCCAGGAACAGCAGCAGGCCTAGCCTTAGAAAGGCAATAATAGGCTCAGGAAGCAATGGACCCTCCCTAGGCCCCCATTCCTCCCGTAGGACAGAGGCATCTTTCTGGACACCCTCGGAGAGACAGTATAAATAAGAAGCTCTGCTCAGGTACTTGCATCTGATGTTCAACCAGCTGATGGTCAGTTGCAACAGGGAGCAAACAAAGTTACAGGAAAAATTTTTAGGAATTGTAGAACAACAAATTCTCAATTATTTAAGGGCTGATAATTTCATTAGTGGGTTGCTTCAGTTCATGGTTTCTGCTTAGGACTGTTCATTGTTCTTTGGCCCTTCCACTATGACAGGGAAAACAAAATTAAATTACATTTAAGCTTCCAGAATGCGAACAGCTATTCCAGGGTAGTTTTTATCATAGCAACTCCCTCCCCTATTTACTCAGTAATTCAAAATGACTTATTGTTGTTGTTACTTTATGAATTTCAAGCTCTTCAACCTAACAGGTAAGACGCTGGTATAGTTTTCATTGTTTCTTGTATCAAACCATTTTTTTTTATTGTCCATTGCTAAGTTTTTCGAGAACATTCTCATTTCTGTGTATTGGCTTATTTATTCATCCATCAACAAAATGGTTAGAGGCACAGGGAATAGAGCAGAAAATAGTGCAGACAAAGTTCTTCTCTCATGCAGCTTTTTGGGAGAAAGAGAAATGAACCATCCAACCAACCAATCGATAAGATAAGATATTTTTTTTTAAATCAGATCATTGCCAAGTGGAGGATGAAAAAAGAGGGATATAAGAATCAGTTCCATCTCCAAGGATGAGATATTGAAGCTAAAATCTGAATTAAAAGAAGAACCTAATTCTATAAAGATCAAGAGGAAGGAAGAGCAGTTGGTTCAAGGAACAAAAGAAAGAGATTTTGTTCTGGAAACGAAATGGGCAAGGAGGAGGGTAAGAGAGGAGGCTTGAGAGACTGGCAGGACATGATCAGAGTAGGGAGTTCAGATTGTATTCTAAGTATGGTGGGAAGTGATTTGGGGCCTTTGAATAAAGAATCGACATAATCATCAGATCTGTGTTTTGTAAAGGTCTCTCTGACTGCTGTGAAGAGGCTGGGTAGACAGCTCAACAGAGGAAGGAGGATTTCCAGCTAGGGACTACTGTGGGAAAGACGTGATGGAGGCTTGATCCAAAATGACAGTGGTGGAGACAGGGTGAATAAGTCCAACCCAGGATTTCTTAAGAGGTAGGTCTCACAGGACTTGCATGTGGGTTATAAATTAAGGAGAGGGAAAGGGAGAAGACAACGAATGTCTCCTAGATTTTTGGCTTGAGTAACTGAGAGGGTGGGGGAAGCATTTCCTGAGACGGGGTAGGGCAAACATGCTTTCTGGGGGGTATCAAGAAACCCATTTTGTCCTTGTTAAGTTTGAGATGGAAAAGTTCCAACTTACATGGGAATGTTTAGTAGACAATCAAATCTGTGAGTCTGGAGTTCTGGGGCACAGTGAAGACTAGAGGTAGAGAAGGAAGGGGTCAATGGCATTGAGATGGCATTAAACTACGGAGCTGAATGAGACCAGCTATGGTCTCATTCTTATTCTATGTATAAATAGAAAACAGAAGGTGGACAATGACCTCCCCATAGGGCACTCCAAGTTCAGCAGAGGAAAAACAGGAGGATAGGACACTGAGAAGAAGTTGTCAGTGAGGAAGGAGGAAATGGAGATCACAGTGTCATGGAAGTCAAGAGTTTGAGAAGGAAATACTGGTTAATTTTGTCAGATATTGAGTGGCCAAGAAGGATAAGGACATAAAAAGATGACTACTAGGTCTGGCAACATGAGGGTCACGATCTGATCGCTTTGATGAGAGTTGTCTTAGTGGAAGGTCAGGGAGGGGATCCTGATTGGGGTGGGTTGAGAAATGAGCGTCAGGTGCAGAGACAGCAATTACTTTCAAGAAGATTTTCAGTGAGGTGGATAAGAAAAATAGTTGGAAGGAGACACAGGGAAGGGATGTGACTGTTTTGTTTTGTTTTGTTTTAAAGTTGGAGGTTCCTTCACATGTTGATAGGGATGACATAGGAGAGAGAAAGTAATTCACCATGTAGAATAGAGGGCTCATTGTAGGCACAAATGATTTGGGAGGCAAGAAGGGTTGTGACTCTGAGCCCAGGGGAGGCATCAGGCCTTTGCTAGGAGCACAAAGAATGACAGCCCCTGCCAGAGGAGGAGGGGAGGGCGTGTGCATTAACGTGACATGGGGCTGAACGTAGACTTAGTGGTGGGAAGACGAGGGTGAAGAGGGTTTCTGTATTCTGAACGAAGGCAATATCATCATCTGAGACTGGGTTTGGAGAATGACAAAGAGTGAAATGATCATTTCAGAGAATGAAGAAGTGAACATCTACAGTAGGAATGTCAGGCAGTAATGTTCAGCTGTGATTTGTCACATGGAGTGTAAATGAGAACAGCCAGCTAGTTGTGCAACCATTCAGGGTCAGACCCATGTAGGCAGATAACTGGGTTGAGCCTGGGGAAGGCCTCTTCCAAGAAAGTGCAATAAAGATTTCGAGAATATTCCGGGCATTCTGAAGAAAGTAATTATAATGGTGGGCCACTATCTTTAAGATGATAAGGAGGGTAGTGAGGTCATGTGAAGGGGTGAATTGGAGGTCTATCCTAAAGGACTTGAGGCATTCAAGAATTGCTACGTCTTATATTATCAATGAGCAACTTAAGAGCTCAGAGAATGAGAAAGAAACTTGGGCTTTTTCTAGCCCATTACCAAGCTCTCTCCACCCCCGGCTGATGTTACAATTCATTCCCTTGATTCAAATTTACCCCACGCAGTTATCAAGAGAAGTTGATCAAGTTATCCAGTCCACTTAATTTGAGGCATTTCTTTTCAAATTTCTAATTAACTTAGAGCCAAATGAGGCAAGAAAGAATTATGAAACAATCTCTTAACTTTGTGTTCTTATGTTTACTCTTCTTCTTTTTTCTTCATATTACAAACAATTCTTTTTAACAAAATTGTTACTGTAATATTATAAGATGGCAATGAATAAACTGGGTAGCACTGAAGATTTAACTTCTACTAAAGAAAAGCACTTTCCCCGATACTGGTAGGAATTTATAAGTGGAGAAAGAGAAATAAAAAATTTATTATATTTAAAAAAATCAAACCTAGGAGGACAGAGGCAGCATTTGAAACCTGAGGCAGCATTTGATGGAAGGTTCGCAGAGGCAAACTGAAGGAAAATAAAACAAGAGTGTGTGTCTTTTAAAGAACAGATTACATCCTGGAAACGTGATGATAATTAGTTGGTACTTAAATCTATTAATTAGGCTAATTAAGTTGGGAACTGCAGGCAGTTCTGTTGAAAGATTTTCTGCCAAGATTTTTTAAATGTAAAATTCCCTCTAGTTCTGTTGTGCAGTTAAGTCCTCTTGATATTTGTGGATTAGCTCATTTGGAAAATATCATTGAAGGAAATCATTAGGATGGAACAACTGTATAATGCAATTTCATATATATGAGGGTTTTTTTTTTAACTTTGGGTTTTAAAAAAAGCCTTTAAGAATATATGATCTTAAAAATACAAGATTTCCTATGGGTTTATGGATCGCTTAGACCAGAGCTGACTCCAGTGCTGAACACCTAATGTCCCTGCCTAATGTCTTTGCTGTCTGCTGAGGATGCTCATACGGTCTTGGCCAGTGGTGTCTCTTTATGGTCACAGAGCGGAGCACACAGTTCTGAATTACTTCTACTCACCAAACTGGGCAAACCAATTCCTAGAGCACTGAAACACGAGATTTCCTTGAATGGGAGATATTGCTGGTGGAATGGAGTGAGGAATGGGGCCAAGACAAAGCTAGGTGACCAGTCCTAGAGTTTTCTTTCCTATCAGTTTGGCTCTGATAGCAAGGGCAGGATCCCTCGACACCTGGCACTCAGAATGAGCAATAAAGTGCTTGTTTAGATTTAACAACATTTCAGAGGTATTAACGGATGGCAAGGAGGCGGGAGTGACCTGCCAATTGGTGGAGACCCCGAATCTCAGAACTAGGGACAAGTTAGTGCTTAAAATGCCAATGTGTTGGCCAGTCAGGAGACTGAGGTCCTGTAAATGGGACTCTTAAAATTAATTTTCTATTCTAAATATATTTATTAAGTATCCATTTTGCATAGACTCCTATGCAGATATCACAAATTATACAACGATAAATGAGGCACCATCACTGCCATTAGTATAAGTGAGAGATAGACAAACACAAATTGCAAAGGCCCTAGAGAGTGTGGTATGTGATCAAAGTTTCCAGACCAGTGGCTATGGGAGTGCAAAGGTAGGAAGGTTAGAGGTGATTAGAGAAATGACAGAGACCGGGCACGGTGGCTAACACCTATAATCTCAGCACTTTGGGAGGTCGAGATGGGAGGATTGCTTGAGGCCAGGAGTTTGAGACCAGCCTCAGAAACCTAGTGAGACCCCTGTCTCTACCAAAAAAAGAAAAAAAGAAATGACAGAGAACTTCTCCGAAGCTGAGTCGTTTGAACTAGTCTTGACAGGTGGCCGTGATAGTTAAGTTTTATGTGTCAACTTGGCTAACTCACAGTACTCAGATACTTGGTCAAACACTATCCTAGATGTTTTTGTGAAGGTATTTTAAAGATGAGACTTATACTTAAATCAGTAGACTTTGGGCATCCAATCAGTTGAAGGCCTTAATAGAAAAAAGATCGACCTCCCCAGAGGAAGAGGAAATTCTGCCAGCAGACTGCCCTTGGACTAGAACGGCAATTCTTCCTGGGTCTCTAGCCTGCTGGCATACCCCGCAGGTTTTGGACCTGCCAACCTCCACGATCCCATGAGCCAATTCCCTAAAACAAATCTCTCTCTCTCTCTCTCTCCCTCCCTCTCTCTCTCTCTCTCTACACACACACACATACATATGCATCCTATAGGTTCTGTTTCCCTAGAGAACTGTGACTAATACAATGACCCATGTTTTAATTAGTAGAGAAAGATGAGAAAGTAGACGATGGAAATAAGGGCACCAGTGAAAGGGATATGTCTATGGATTGCATGTCCTCTAATGTCACAGGACTGCATGGGTATCACAGGGCTCCATAGCGCCTGGAAAGGCAGGTTGGGGCTAGATCACGTGTGTCTTTGATTATTGAGCCAAAGGGTTTGAGGCTTATTCTATAGAAAGGTTTCAGAGCAGAAGAGTGATATAACCAGGGCTTTCATAAGGAAGATGGCCCTGGCAACTGTGGAGGATAGAGACAGGACGCCAGATGCCACTGCACTATCTACATGACAGGTGCAGAGCTGGTGAGGCCGAGACCAAGGTGCTGGCTGTAGGAAAGGGTTCAAGGTATAGAATAATCAAGATACTTAAAATCAGTAAGACTTGATGACTGAATAGACAGGGCGGTAAAAGAAAACAGTCTGAATCGAATGTGTAAAACTTCCACCACGATTGACTTGCAGGACTGTGACACTATAAATAAGATCAGGAATACAGAAGGGGAAAAACAGGAATGAAGCTGTACACAGGGGACACAGAGTGATAAGTTCAGCTGCAGACTCGGACCCGTGAGCTTCCAGGCATTAACAGTACATGTGAGTGAGTAGATTTGGGAGCCATCCGAGGTTAAGGTGACTGAGAACCACTTGCACAGACAAACTAGTGGGGGAACAGGTGCATAGAATGGAAGGATGTTGGTAGGAGAGGACTGGGGAGAGGAAGAGGACTTAGCAGAGAAGACTAAGAAGGAGAGTCAGGAGGAGAACTAGTAGGATCTAACGTATAGGTGGCACCAATAACTATTTTTTTTAAAAATGAATTAATCAAATGGTGATGGTGTTCACCAGGGATTCGGGGATTGGGGGGGGTAGACCCACTTCTGAGGGATGTGGTGAGCATTGTGGAGGGGAAGGGCATACCTCTAACCCTTGCTAGGGAGAGGCAAAGATATAAAATGCAACCAAAATATTCATACTTTCATATTTTCTTGAAATGAAATAAAATAAAAAATAAATATTATTTTAAATGACATTAGTATTATATGCTAAATTAGTAAGTAAATATTTATCTATAAAAATAAAAATAAACCAGGGTAGTGCCCTACCCATAGAAGTTTAAAAAGATGAGCATTTCAAGGATAAAATAGTGACTATACATTTTTAAAAAATGAACTTTATTATACATTTGTCCCCCAGTGTCCATGAGGGATTGGTTCCAGGACGCCCCCATGGATATAGAAATCCACGGACAACACTCAAGTCCTCGATATAAAATGTAGTCTTTGCATATCCTACGTACATCTTCTCGTATACTTTAAACCATCTCTCTACATTGCTTATAACACCTAATACAATATAAATGCTATGTAAACAGTTGTGATACCATATTGTTTAGATTATAATGACAAGAAAAAAGTCTGTACATGTTCAGTATAGCCAAAACCACCCACTTTCGAAAACATTTTCAATCCATATTTGGTTGGATCCATGGATTCAGAGCCCACAGATAGTGAGGGCTGGCTACATATGAATTGTATCTCAGTGAAGCTGCTATTAAAAAGGAATAAAGAGGCAATTACTTGTGTAGATGATGCAGAGAAATTAAGTAAGCTGAGGGCTGAGAAGAGGCCATTGGAGTTGACCATTTAAACCACAATTACTTCTACAGGAGCAACTCCAAAAGTGTAGGGATGGCAGAAATTCAGTTGTTGGGAGTAAGGAGTGAAAGAGTCAAAAGTGGAAAAATCTAGTATGGCACCTTTTCTCAATAAGTTTAACATCCCTGAAAGTTTTGTTTTTAATACAAAAATAAACATTGTTATTGTAGAGTATTTGGTAGATAGAGAGGTTTTTTAAAAAAGGACAAAATGAAAATTATCTGATTTTTTGACCATACTGAAATAACAATTGTTAATTTTTTGATAGCTCTTCCAATAAATTTTTGGTGCTTATTTGTAAGACTGAGATTATGCAAAACATTTAGTTTTATATCTTATTTTTTAAAAATTCAATCTTATAGCATTTATTATTGTATAGATGTGCCCATCATTTTAATCCATTCTCTCATTGCTAGACTTTTATCTCATTTTTATTTATTTTGCTATTTTCATTGCAATGAATATATTTGTTCCTAAATATTTGTCCAATACTGCTTTACTATTTCCTTAAACTATATGCTTAGATCAGGAATCTCTGTGTCAAATATATGGGCACTTTCATGACTCTTGTTGTTATTATGAAATCATTTTCCAGAAAGATCAGACCAATTTATAATCCTTTGTGCAAAGATGTTCTCCCCTATTGAGTATTATTTTCATTTACTTTGCATATTTGAGAGATTAAAAAACAATATATCATTGGTGTTTTCGTTTGCATATCTTACCTCAAAGAGCTCTCACGTAAGATTTCTTCTTCAAGAGCTGTGATTTGTTTCTAAGCTTTCTGATTAAAAAGGTAATAGAAACAAATCGGTGAAGAAAGATTATGGAAATGCACTCAGATTAAAACTTAGTTCCATAAAAATCAATAGAGGGTCATATCAATTTGGGCTAAGAGAAAGAAGTTGTTCATTTAGGATAACCAAGAATTGCAGAGAAAAATTCCCTCTCCCATCCAGTTGCCATTAATCCCTCTGGCCATTTTCTACAGTCCCTTTTCCCCAGCCCATGATAGGAGCTGGGGAAAAATACTGATGCACCAATTTTCTCTGATTCCTTATATATGTGTGTGTGTGTGTATTTGACATAATCCAATATATTCAATTTCATTTCGGGGTAGCGTATTTAAGAGAAACAAGCTAAAACTCTTTCCTAAGTACTTGTATTGAAGGTCCAATGCTACCAGAATAAAGCTGCCTTTTCCTAAGAGCCAGGCACTATGCCAGGTGATTTACATGCACAATTAATTCTTATGACACTTCATTGCAGAAACTATTAAACCCATTTCACCGATAAGAAAACTGAGGCGCAGAGAGATTTTGCTGTGCCTGAAGTCACACAGCTATTAAAGAAATGATCTGACACTCAAACCCAACTGTCTAGTGCTAATGCCAGTAGTGCTCTCACACAAATCTCAGCTCTGTGTTTGCATGTCATTTGACATTAATTGTATGTGAGATAATTTCTTATCATGATCCTTATTGGAACTTCAAGAAAGGAAAATTATGAAAATACAGTAATTTTGCATTATCTCATCAAAGTATCTTAATATCTTAGCTGACTAATGTCGATTATGAGGAAATCAGAGAAAAATAACCTGAGTTTTTAAAGTGAACACTTCAAGCATCCCCTCTCTCTGACCTTTCCAACAATCCTTCCACTTCATTTTGCCTTCCAACCATTAAGGCTCTCTCTCTTCCACTATCCAGGATCAAAGGAACCAACCCCACATCCTCAATTCCTTATAAAATTCGGAGTCCATATTCCACCATTGCAATCAGTGCCTTGCAAGCACCCTAGTGACTGCATGGACCTCTTTCTCCATCATTCTCATCTCACCACCTTCAGTGGCCCAAGACCCACCGAACCCATCCGAATACTCCACATGGGGAGCCAGTCCTCGGCTGGGAGCCAGCTCCTACCCGCTCTGGAAAACCAACTGTTAAACTTCCAGGAATTTTACAAACTGGTTGTTAAATACAACCATCACTAAAAATTAAATTACAGAAACTTGCAAGTAAATGAATTAAAACAGAGATAATAAGTATTCAACACTCAACACTTCCTTTTTTAAAAAAAAGCTTCATTTTATTATTTTCTGTGCTCGTGAGGTCACGTGCCTCTATCGTAAGTGCATGATAGAAATGCTACATGAAGGTGGGCTACCACCCATCTCTTCTCCACTCCACATTTGGTGACGCCATGTTGATGACTCAAAACCAGCCACACTGAGGGCATTTACAAGATGGAAATCAGCAAATGCTACATACAAATCAGGGTCTTTTTTCCAAGGAGCCAGTTGTGAAGAATTTACCAGCATATCACTGGGTGAGGCCCAACAATCTTTGTTCAAACAGGCCCTCCTTCCAGATGCTTCTGATACAGCTAGCGTTTGAGACCCCCTGGCTTAGAAGTTCTAACCTACCTGTTTCTACTCACCGAGTACCTCCCTCCACTGTCCCAAATTCTCCCTCATCCACACACACAGTGCCTGAGTTTGGGGCCTGATTCACTTGAAATCTACCTCAGCTTCAAACAACCTTATTTTACCCATGGAAGTATGTGTTCTACAAGGAAGATAAGACTTATCCTAGGACCCATGATCAATCCCTGTTTTAAATTTATGTCCAAGATTCTATCAAAAGAAATTTTCCTAAATAGGTTGTTTATTTAATCTCATGTTAACATTTATATCTATTTTTAAAAATGTAATAAAATCACAAAATATATTTGTTTTTCCTGAAAATCACATCTCCATGAACCACCTCATCCATTCTCCGTTTAGAAGTTTGCTGCTGAATTATAAGAACCAGCAGATGGCAGCAGGAACTCTTGGAAAGAACGCTTCACTGCTCCAAACCATTTTGGCTGAGAAAGAACATTAAGTTGTTATTGCAAAGTCAAGCACATTTCTAAATAGTTTGCTGGTTCATCATATTCCTCGTGTCAGCAAACCGCCTTTTAAAATTCAGGATAGATTATGTTCTATGGTTGCATAAAAACAATAACAACCAAAAAAGTCACTTCGTCTTTTTATGCAAATTGGTTCATGCCTGACAAGAGTAGCCAAATCCTTTTTACTGCATTGCCAGGTTTAAAAATTTCAAACTCTCACAGGGCAGATTTAAATTATTTTACTTCATTAACATGTTGAAATGTTTTCTCTATTATTCCTTCTACCACCAGTTTTCTTAGAAATTCAAGAGTTAAAACAGGCAGATAAACAAAGAATACAGATAAGCCACAGAACTCCCACATTAAAAAAAAACAAACTTGAAAGACTAGAACATTCATACAAATAATTTAATTATCACAACATCACTGAAATCCATGAAGAAAATTAAATCGAGTCTGATTTTAAGAATAATACAAACAGACTACCATGTGCACGGGTCTTGGTTGCATAATTAAGGAAAGCTATTTACAAGGAGTGGTTCTGAATCTACGTAGCACCAAATGGTAAGAATCCATTAGGAATCTTGAGTTTTGAGAGCTGTTCAGAATCAGCAGCAATCACAGCACAGAGAAGTGATTCTTTTATGGCTGAGCAGGGTGTAGAATAACAGTATCAGCAGGTGAAATATTTGGGGAAACTGTCCTCTCTTTTTTAACAACTCAATTTCAATGTCTTCTGAACAACTGATTTTTTTATTGGGCACATGGCAGATGTGCAGACACCATGGGGGAACAAATACATAATACAATATATATCGGACATCATTTATGAACCAGCACTGTGCTAAGGACTGGGATTGTTGAGATTAACAAAACGTCATTCCTGATTTCCTGGAGCTCATAAACTACTGGATTGTAAATTTAGAGGATATTCGGGAAGGTACAGTGTTCCTTTTACAAGGTTGTTTTGATAATTAAATGAGATAACATAAAGAAAAGTGCTTCACAAACCATCTAAGCATTGAACAAATGTCAGCTTGCCCTTATTTCTAAATAGGTGAGTGACAAAAATCAAATTCATGTTCAAAAAAGACGAATGCAGCAATGAAGTACAAAACAGATTAAATAGGGAAAGCAAATTCAGGCAGATTAATCAGCTAGGAGTCGACTGTAATAACCCAGATAGGCGGTGGCAGAGTATGAAGTAACCAGGGCAGTGGGAACAACTGAACAAAAAGATAAAGGAAGAGCATACATGTCTTTGTGTCTGACTGTAGGCCCATGAGAGAGGAAAGAGACAAAAATGCTGAAAATGTATTCCCCAGATGACTGGGAGATAATGAAACAGTAAAGTCAAGTAGGTGAAGTAATTTAGGGAGAAAGATGAAGAATTTGACTTTTAACATGTTGAATTTGTGGTGACACCAGAATAGCAGAGTAAACAGAACAGTAGGAAGTTAGGTGCTATCACAACTCATAAACTCCTACTCAATCGTTGATACCCAACTCCAATGCCCCCTCTTCCAGGAAGTCTTTCCTTGCTAGCCATCACAGAGTTAGTTACCTACTTCTTTAGGTTCCCAAAGCAGTTGAATACTCTATTTTAGCATATGTTATATGGGGCTGGCATTATCTGACTCTGTGCCTGTCACTTCAATTAGACTCCATTAGAATTGCTTGAAGGTAGAGACAGTCACTTATCTTTATATCCTAAGCACCAGCACAGTACACAGCTCATAATAGGTGCTTGATATATGGCTAATGAATGATGGAAGTGGTTAGCTGATGGATAAACAATCTAAATACCAAAATTTAAAAAGTCATCTGTTTAAAGGAGCTATGAAGCTATGAGTGAATGCAATTTCCAAGGAAGAGACTTATTTAGAAACAAGAAGTGAGCTAAGTATAGGAGCATGGGGGATAGATTCCTTAGGGAGTTCTATAGTTTTGTTTGTTTGACCCCTCCAAATCTTATGTTGAAATTTGATCCCCAGTGCTGGAGGTGGGGCTTAACAGGAGGTGTTTGGGTCAGGAGGGCAGACCCCTCCAGAATAGATCCATGTCCTCCCTGGGAGTTGATGAGTGGGGGGACCTGGGATCCCCCTCTATTAGTTCCTATGAGAGTTTTCCCAAGAACTGCCTGTTAAAAAGAGTCTGGCACCTTCCTCTCTCGCCACATGATCTCTGCACATGCCGGCACCCTTTCACCTTCTACCATGCGTAGAAGCTCCCAGAAACCCTCCCCAGGAGAAGATGCTGGATCATGTTTCTTGTACAGCGTGCAGAACTATTAGTCAAAAACTTCTTTTCTTTATAAATTACCCAGCCTCAGGTATTCCTTTATAGCAACACAAACGGACTAAGAGAGTAAAGAAGAAATAAATGCTAATAAAAGGAAAAGTAAATGAGGAAAAGCCTCATAGAAAATGGATGCTTTTCCTAATAAAGGAGAACACAGTCCAATCAAAGACTGAAAAAGGTTCTGACGTCTAAGTGAATGGAGATACATAATAAGCCACTGAACTTCAAAGCCAAACTTAGTTGAGAAAATTCAGGTTTGTTCCACCAAGAACAAAAATAAGAGCAATGAGTAAAAGCACTTAACTGGTAAAGAAGCCAAGGATGTGGGAACAATCTATTCTTGTTATTTATATGCTGTACAGAGGCTGCACAAAACCAAGTTCAGGCTGGGTGCATATCTAAAGGCAGAGAAGTTGAAAATATTAAGAGGATTAAGAAGCTAATTTTAAAGCATGATGAATAACAGGAACGTTAGCACAGTGCTGCTGATGAGGAGGTGAAGAGGATAAACGAAGCTCTCAAGGGCATTTTTCACAGGGAATGATGACTATGTCAAGATAACTGATTTCTGGGCAAGTCTATATTACTCTAGGGCCACATAGACTTGCCCCAGGCTGCCAGGCTGGAGGATTCAGAGGACCTTGGTTCCTGGGGATGTCCAGATGTTTCCCTGGGGATACCTAGTGCCTTGCTGAAGGAGTGGGTCTAAGCATCAGTGCTAGACCATCTTAATTCCTAATTTCATTCCAGAAAGTCCTAGTATTTCTGGATACTTTAAGTGAATTCCCAGAATCAGCATAAGAAGGAACTTAATGTGGCCTTCTTATTTCTAAAGGAGGAGCCATCTCCCAAGAGGTCAAGGGGCTTATCTAAGGTCGCACTGTTGGTTACAGCAGACCAGACCAAGACTAAAACCCAGGTCTTCAGACGACCAGTCCTATAGTGTTTGTGTTTGACACTTTTCAATCTTGTGGGGGACAGGGAAAGAAAAAGGCATAAAAGAAAGGAAAAAAGATAAGAGGAGACCAACCTCTTTCTCCTTCAACTGAAGAGCTGGCCTTTTATCCACAGCTCTAGCTTGAGCCCTTTCTCTTTCTCAGTGCACAATGGAGCCACTTTTTTTTTTTTTTTTGGAGAAAGAATCTTGCTCTGTCACCCAGGCTAGAGTGCCATGCCATCAGCCTAGCTCACAGCAGCCTCAAACTCCTGGGCTCACGTGAGCCTCCTGCCTCAGCCTCTAGAGTAGCTGGGACAACAGGTGTTCACCACCACACCTGGCTAATTTTTTCTATTCTTAGTAGAGACAGGGTCTCGCTTTTGCTCAGGCTGGTTTTGAACTCCTGACCTCAAATGATCCTCCCACCTCAGCCTCCCAGAGTGCTAGGATTACAGGCATGAGCCACCGTGCCTGGCCCCTCCTTATACATTTTCAAATCTACCTGTATACATTTTTTAATCTACTTCCTCATACATTTTCTAATTTAATTGTGGGTGCCTTACTGTTTCATTGTTTTCACTGTAATTGAATTATCTTATTTGAAATCCTATTGTCTTAGACAGCTACAGTTTTTGCCACCTCCTTGATTGATTTTTTTGAGATTATACTGAACTTCCTTCTCCAGGGACTGAAGGCATAAGTTGATTATGCAGTATGAACAATATTGGGTATTGCACTTACTGTGGTTCAGGTGCTTTTCTAAATGGATTAGATTCATTAACTCACTATTTCACATAATTCAATGAGGTGAGCACTCTTATCTTCTCTATGTTTCAAAGGAGGGAGCTAAGGTACAAAAAGGGACGGTAACTAATCCAAGATCATATAGCCAATTAGTGGCAAAGTCTGGATCCAGAGCTTGCCAGCTACCCACTCTGCAACATCCTTCCAACAGCACTTCCTCTGATGCCACTGGAACCTGGGTTCATCCCTTTTACACACAATCAACTTCTATGTGCCCCAGACAATCTCCAATAAAAAGAAAAAATTGCTCACACTTACATAGACTTATGCAGAACTCACTAAGTGCAAGGCACCATCTTAAGAGCTATATATGTATCATTAGTTCATTTAATCTCAAAACAATCTCACAAGGTAGGTGAGACTATTATCATCACACTCACAGTGTTTTTACATGTGAAAAAACTAAAGCACAAAAAGTTTAAGCAACTCGCCTGAGGTTACACAGCAAACAAGGAGTAGAAGTGGGGCTCAAATCTCAACAGGCAACCTCCAGGGTCTTCCCTTCTTAATTAATCACTGTGATGTCCTGCCTCTCAGGCAAGGGGCATAAAACAAGACAGAAAGTGGCCTGCCTTTGTCATGGACTCAGTGTACCAATCCACCCTCCAGTGCTTCTTCTCTGACCCTGACCTCCTTGACACTATATCCTGCCTGCCACTTGCACCTAGAATGCACTGTTGTTGTCTTCCTAAAGGAGTTGGCATCCCTATTGACCTAGCCTTAATCAGGGGCCGAGTTGTCCAGGCAGACAGCCAGCAATGGCAGTGAGGCCAGCAGACCTGTGCTTGAGTCCTTTGGCCACCGCTGTCTTGCTGTGTGACCTGGGACATGTTACTTCACGTCCCTAAACAGAATGGAGAGAACAACAGTACCTTCTACACAGGGATGCTGGGAGTATTATAGATAACGTACATAATAAGGTTAGCACATGGTAAACAGTCAACAATATTTCAATATCTTGAATTTAAATCAATGCATTCAACAAATACACCTTGGGGTCCACTGGGTGGACCCTATCGTATACACTGGGATATAGTGGCGAACCAGGCAGTCAAAAGCCCTTACCCTCCCAGAGCTGTTGTTCTAGCCAGGGAGAATGACACAAAATCCAGGAACAAATAATTATATGACACATGTCAAGTAATGATCTTGACAAAGAAAACTAAACTTCTAAGTTCCCAATATTTAGCTATCTGGATGTCGGCGGCTCTTACAAAATGATCCCCTCATCCATCAGAAACTATCTTTATCTAGAGCAGCGGTTCTCAAACTATTTGGTTTTAGGGACCTATCATGTACTTTTAAAAATTATTGAGGACACCAAAGGGCTTTTGTTTGTGTGGATTATATCAGTCTATATTTACCATATTAAAAATGAGAACAGTAAGAATGCACACAAGCACATTCCATTAGTCCTCAGAGAGTGATGGTTTCATCACACACCAGGCATCCTCTAGAAAACTCCACTGTTCACTTGTGCAAGAATGTGAGTGAAAAAGTCCAAAATGTCTTAGCATTGTGGTTGGCCGTGCAGACCCCTAATGGGGTCTTGGCAACCCGCAGGGGTCCTCAGACCATACTTTGACAACTGTGCTCTATTGAAAATATATTTAGACTGATGACAGCTTTGAAGAAAAGATATTTTTGCTCTTTACCCCTGCTGATGTCTTCTTGCTTAATTTCTACAATCAGAAACTGAAAAAAGTTAAATTACAGTTTGAACTACATAAAGTGTGAATACCTATGATTAGTTTCTTGAGTCATGCATTTACATGCCTACTCAACTTTATAAAAACAAGCATATATCAAAACTTTAATTCTTGATCTTCAGAGGCATAGCCATCCTTATGAAATAAAATTTACTTCTCAAGTAAAGAGTATACATTAACTATTTCTCAGTAGTTCACTTAGCATTAGCCTGAACTCTGGAAGTTGGTTCAGACAGAGACTGATTACTTCCTTTAAGAGTATGTTACATTTCCTTCCCACAGAAATTTTATTGTTATTTTATTGCTATTTTAAATGAATAAAATTCTTCAGCATGCTTCTAAACATAGATAAAATTATTTCATAATTGCATTTCACTATGCTTAAAAGACCTTCTCTAAGTTTTATTTTCCATATTCCTATAACATAATTGTTACTGAAGACAACAGGATTCTTTTTGTAACTATAGTTCTTTTCAACACCAAGCAGTTTTTTAAAAGACAATCAATTTTTCCACTTTTAGTACCACTTTAATCTGTATAGGAATAAAGTAGGCAGCTGAACCCTCTATAATTCATAGACAGTCTTGAATAAGAAGAGCAGCTACCTATGCAGATATATACAGGTAAATGAATGAGCCCTAAAGCTTAGAATGGTAAGCTAAAATTCCTCCTCAGTATAAAACCCATCTAGCATACGGAAAGGGAAAATAAGATAAATAAATCTGTTTGTAGCACAAGGAGGTATTGCTTATTGAATACCTACTGTGTAAACAGATCACATCCTATGTACTTTATGCAAATTATTTCATTCAATCTTCACACTTATTTATTCTTTTTTTTTTTTTTTTTTTTGAGACAGAGTCTCACTTTGTTGCCCAGGCTAGAGTGAGTGCCGTGGCGTCAGCCTAGCTCACAGCAACCTCAATCTCCTGGGCTCAAGCAATCCTCCTGCCTCAGCCTCCCAAGTAGCTGGGACTACAGGCATGCGCCACCATGCCCGACTAATTTTTTCTATATATATTAGTTGGCCCATTCATTTCTTTCTATTTATAGTAGAGACGGGGTCTCGCTCTTGCTCAGACTGGTTTCGAACTCCTGACCTTGAGCAATCCGTCCGCCTCGGCCTCCTAGAGAGCTAGGATTACAGGCGTGAGCCACCTCGCCTGGCCTCACACTTATTTATTCTTATACTCTTTATAAATAAGGAAACTGAAGCACAGAGAGGTTAAGTAACTTGCTCAGGGTCACACGGTTAGTAAGCGGTAGAGATCGGATTTGAACTCTGACACACTTTGAGCAAGTAAAGCAAAGGTTATGAGTTCACAGACCTGTGTGGGTGAGTCCTTTTGCCACCACTTACTCACTATGTGACCTTAGGGAAGTCACTTCACTTCTCTAAATGCAATGGGGAAACAATCCATGTTCCCTCCCATGTAGGATCACTCGGATCGTATTGTGGAAGGAAGAGTCTTATTAGAAAGCTGAGGGGGGACTCTATTACCAGGATGGTTCCCTAAATCCCTGAAACAATTTAAAATGTTTGGAATAACTTGAATTTAGAAATGAACCATGTAAACCAAAATGTCATGGAAATTAAATGAATAGTTACGAAAGTTATACGCTCAGCACTTTTTTATAACCACGTTAGCATCTACTACCTTGTCCATTTAACATGCCATGGAATTGCTACTTGTCCTTCTCAGTAGTCCAGCTTACTGGTTATGGGCATGGGCCTTAGAGCCAGACTGGTTAGGGCCAGATCCCTACTTGACCTTGGACTAGTTATTGACCCCCAGTTTCCTCATTAGTAAACAGGGATACAGAGTAGCACCTTCCCCCATTGCATTGCTATTAAAGTTAAATGAGATTATATGTGTAAAATAATTAAAATAGTGGCAGGCACATGGCAAGACATCAATAATTATTAGCAATTATTTTTCATTAAATTGTTTCTCAAGGGCTTGGTGCATATCGGGGCTGGGTAAAAGTGTGTATTTTGTAAATAAAGGATGACATACCCATTGGATGAATACGACAGTGTATATTCTGCATGCTTTCTAATAGCCTACTTCTTTAACCCAGATTCCAAGACACGTAACCTTGAATGCGATGTGTCTATACCGATCTGTGACCAATATAGATCTGTTGGTCTATGGCTCTGGGTTTTCAGAGAAATGAGAGAAACCAACAAATGGACAAAATTCAAAATTGCAAGCAATCATTTTCTGTTGATTCCACATGAGCCATTCCTTTCTTCCCCCTATAACAAGGGCCCTGAGTTACTCAGGAACATAATTCAGCTACAGGATAACTGCTAGGGCTAAGCTGGGCCGGCTATCCCATTCCTTTTTGACAGGTGCTTGTTTTTCCAACCTCCTTTGCATCTATTATATAGAAGTACTGGCCACTGACTGAGAGGTAAGTGGAGGCCCCCTGGGGATAGGGGCGTGGTTTTAGCAAAGATTTTTACTCCCTGACTAAAGAGGAGAACAACCATGCAAGGAAAGGATCTCCCTCCATACAAGTGCACCTGGTAGCATTTATCCCCACTGAAAATCATATCATATCTTAACATGTCTTTATGTGTTCATTTTCTCTGTCCACTAGAAGGTAAACTCCATGAGTGATGGAATAGTTTATGTCTTACTCATGGTACTTTGAACAACGACTAGAACATAGTCAGAACTCAATAAATATTTGTTAACTAAGGTCAGGCATGGTAGCTCATGCCTGTAATCCCAGGACTTTGGGAGGTTAGGCAGAAGGACTGTTTGAGCCCAGGAGTTTGAGACTAATCTGGGCAACATAGCAAGAATCCATCTCTACAAAAAAATAAAATTAAAAAGTAGCCAGGCATGGTGGTATGTGCTTGTTAGTCCTAGCTATTCAGGTGACTGAGCTGGGAGGATTGCTTGAGCCTGGGAGTTGAGCTTGCTGCCATTGCACCACTGCACTCCAGTCTGGGCAACAGAGTGAAACCCAGTCTCTCCCCCCCACCCCAAAAAATTGTTGACTAAATGAATAAATAAATGACCTGACCGGCATTTTTCTCTGGAGCAACAGTTTGCAATTTCCAGAGAAGAATCTTCACTTCCTGGCCTGGAAAGTAATCACCAAGCTGAGGATATTCAGGGCCCAGAACAAGAAAGGGTAGTTCAACCTTCATCTATCTCCCTCTTTCCTGCAGCTCACCTTCTCTATAACTTTCCTTCCCTTCCCTGTTTCTGACACCCAGAACTCCCAGCACTTCTGTGGGCTTGCTTTTTAATAAGTTCTCCCACATGGAAGCCCTTTTGCTGATAGCTGCCTCCACTCTGCTGAATCGGTTACCATTCCTCCATCTGCTTTCTTCTCAAATGTGTTGAAACCTCTTGACAGGTGATACCTTCTCTCTACTCTCCTCTACCATGCAAATTATGCATCTTTACTGTTAAGAATGAGAGTAGATAAATTCACATGGTCACTGTGTCATCTCTAAACAAAAAAGAACATAAATATTTAGAAGGTCAATGCAGATGACCTGAGCTAGTATCAGGCAATCAATTAAGTAAAAGCATATACTTCAACATAAATTACAGGTATAATTATTTTAAACCACAGTGTGAATGGAAGGAACAAATAGGATGACCCAGGAATATAGAAACCCAGGTATGTTATAGAACTGCACCTAAGTATCCCATTTAACATAGGGGAGCACAGTATGCTAAATATAAACGAATGATAGGATTGTAAAAACACTTATATGGGGTAAACTCTGGCCTTGCCTTTTAAGAGGTAGTTTAGCACAAATAACAGAGGCATCTGGACTTGGAGCCAAAAGACGTGGGTTCAAGTCCTGATTATGACAGATCTGTGTGAATATGGGCAAATTACTGAAGAACTTCACATTTTTAATCTCACACGTTGCTAGAAAGGTCAAATGAAATAACTTGTAAAAGCTCTTGCTAGACTGCAGAGTCCTTTTCGGAGTTTTCTCAGTTATTACACTGAAGAAGGAAAATATTATCTCAAGATTAATCAAAGCTTTAATTCCTGAATGAAATGGATGGGTTCCATGTGAAATGTCTCTATCAATACAAGTAGGATCTAGAGGAACCAATAAAAGGTATCACACATTCATTTCTGTAACAGATGTATATCCCAGGCAGTGTTCTAGGCGCTGGAGAACGGTTGGTAAGGCAGATACATTCCTGCTCTCATGCACCTTAGAGTCTAATGTGACGATTTTAGTGAACGATCCCATAAAGAAATGGATCAGGCATGCCGAGATGAGCACTCTTGAGGGGAATGAGCAAAGCTCTGTGAAAGTAGAGCTCTGTGAAAGAGGAACTAACAAGATGTGGTGCTAGCTCAGGACGGGTGGGGATAGGGGTGCATATGGCAGATGCTGGCAGAAGAAACGGCACGTGCAAAGGCCCTGGGAACGACACAACAGCTGTAAACTGAGAGAAGTAGAGAAGGTTAGTGTGGCTGCATGCAGAGGACCCAGGGGCTATGACGTGAGGGAAAAGCTTTGGTTCTTGAGGGCCAGGCTGAGTATACTAAACTTTATCCTGAAATGAACTGGAAACCTTTGGTGGGTTTTACACACATCAGATTTGAGCTTTGAAACCTAAGAACCAAAGCACTCAGTCTACAAAGTGACATGGATCAGAGGACAGCAGGAGTGGACCAGTTGGTGACCAGGACAGAGGCAATGGCAATCGTCCAGATGAGAGATTTCTGAAGCTTGGAGCGGGGTAATAAAGAGAATGATCATGTAGGAGAGATTTTAGGAGGTAACCTCATCAGGACTAGCTATAGAGGGTGTAGGGGAGTTTTTGATTTGAAGAACTGGGTAGAGGGTAGTTCAGTTTAAAAATATAGCGAACACTAGAAGGAGACCTGCCTAGCAGGAAAGAGCTAGAGTTTAGTTTTGAACATGATGAGTTGCTGCATCATGAGACGTCGGGAAGAGATGGCAGATGCCTACCTCAGAGAGACTGTTTAGATCAGGGATAGGATGTTTGCATTAATAGTTGTTATTAATAGTATATAGGTAGCAATTAAAGACTTGGGTGAAATTGCTTAGGAGAAGAATACAGAGGAAGATAAGAGAAATATATGAGTGAGAATGCACTCACATTTATAGTTTAATTCAATCCTCCAAGTTCCCTAATTTGGTTTAAGGTTTGCCTTTTCATAGGAGTTTGGATTTGCAGCCCTCCATCACCCCATAGGTGTGACTTCGCTTTTATTCATTCTCACTGAGAAATAAAAGCTTGCTTTCTTCAAAGGGATGTGCCATCGTAAATTCTTAGCACATTTGTATCAAGAATATAAAATAGGAAACAACCAGCAAGGGAACTAAGGGAGGTTATTAGCTGTAGGTTCTAAGGGTTATTAAAAATTGAGGGAGGAAGAGAAAGAAAAAAAAATGATTTTCCCTGATACAGCCTTTAAAATACTTTTTTTTTACATAGAGAGCCCCAGATGTTATCAATCAGGAAAATGATCTCTGGCAGAGAAGAATATGGTGGTGTAAATAATTAACGAATGAAGACAGAAGCAGAATATGGAAGCAAGAGGAACTCTTGGAGGAATTTTCTGCTGGAAAGTTCAAGCAACAACTAAATGATTTCTTCTCGTAATCTTCCCAGCATTGTGTCTGTGTGTGTGTGTGTGTGTACTTTTATTTCCCTGGTTGACTTTAATATATCATACAAGATTTCTATTTTAATTTTTAAGAATTGCTTTTAAATGTTAATGAAAACCTCTAGAGGAAAAAAAACCCACTATACCAAAGTAATTATTTAATACATATCTGTCCTTACTAAATTCACTCAGGGAAAAACAATCAAAGAAAGTCAACTCCTTGTGCTGGTTAGCACTCAACAACAAGGAATGTGGGAGGTGATTCTAATGCTTCCATGGTGCTCTCAGGTATTAGAACAATTTAGAAATATTTGTTCCTAGAGATGATCCAAGGGACCCATGTGGCATTATTAAAATTGTTCTCTAAATCCTCAGGAAGTATGCACATAAAAGTCTTCACATAAATAAAACCACAACAAACCATTCATTAACTGGCCTTCTTTCATTTTAACCTAACATTTATCATTTAATCAAAAATTAAAGTTAGAAAGGAAAAAAACATGCTATTAAGTATTCATTGGTTTACATGGATCAGCATTCCATCTGACATTTAAAAATGGGATTTGCACTATGAGGAATTCCTGCCTTCACAGTATTAGAACGATTTTATTTCATTTCAAATTAAAATAGAGGGGGAAACCCTGATGTTTACTGATTTTGCATCATAAACTGCACCTATACATTTATATGTCAAAATCATGGCAATCCTGTTCAGAATTAGATATATGGACTATCAAACATGGAGACAAAAATGTCGTGACTGAGGTAGAAGGTTTATAGTAAATTCCGTTTCTGATACCCCATTTTCCTACTAATGTATTACACACTGTTCTTTAAGATAATTTATAAGCTGCAGTTACAAACCTTATCCTGCACTTTATATCAGTTTATGACGGTCTAATTTACCATAATAACTATTTTGTGTAAGCTTTATTCTATCTAATGCTACTTATTTTGTGTGCTGCATCAAAAGCCATCAATGTCTTTAAAAACAATTCTGTTTCTAAACATGAAACATGAAAATAACCAATTGCCAGCAAACTTGGCCAACATGTGCATTGCCTCTGAAATAGCATCATAATTAAGCAATTAATACATACTAAAGATATTAGCAATTCCTGAATCCTTATTTGTGATAACAAACAACTTGGTTGAGGGGTCTTATCTGATTTTGAGGCTTTACCACCTAATCCTGAGAAAGTGGGATGTACATTTCATTCCGCTCTACCAATAGTAAATAAGTTTATTATAAACGGGAAAACACAGGAGTGTTTTTGTAACATTTTGAGCAAAATCGTCCCTGATTTTTAAATATATGTGTTATTTTACCTTGGTGGTGGTGGTGGTGGTGGGGAAGGCTTACCAATAAAAAATTTATGAGCATGCTCTGTATGGCTTTCAGTGAGTGACTAACTTCTGTACCTCTGTATGTCATAAAAAATTAGGTTACGACAATTATAATCAGCGATCTAATACCAAGTTTTAGCGTTCTTTTTTAGAATGCTGAAATCATGGGGTGGGAGGTAAACTGTGGAAAAGGAAAGGTGTGATCCATGTACGATACTCAGATTGTCCCTACTCCCAAATCCAGAGAAAGTCCATTATACATTGTAAATAGCGGTACACTGGTTAGCAACGCTCAGGGTATAGTAGCGAGAATTTTAATGCAATCCCCCCAAAGATATCCCCATCCTGATCCCTGAAACCTGTCACTATGTTAACTTACATGACAAAAGGGACACTGCAGATCTAATTACGTTAAGGACTTTAAGATAAGGAGATGAGCCTGGATTATCCAGGTGGGCCCAATATAATTACACTGCTTAGGAGAGAGGTAGGAGGATCAGGGTCTGAGAGGGAGGTGTGATGAGAGAGAGAGAAAGAGAGAGTTGAAGGTAAGCACTGCTGGCTTTGAAGTTGGAGGAAGGGACTGTGAGTCCAAAGCTGGAAAAGACAAGGAAATGGATTCTCCCCAAGAGCCTCTAGAAGGAACAGAGCACTGTGACACCTTGACTTTAGGAGTTCCAACCTTGAGAACTCTAAGATAATAAATTTGTGTTGCTTTAAGCCACCTAAGCTTGTGGTCATTTGTTCCTAAAGTGATAGGAAGCTAATACTCTTGGTAAACAAACACGTCTGATTTATAGAGTTTGCTCATTTCCATGGTGTAAATACTTCCGTGGCCAATTTTAAGCCAGGCCTTTAAATACTGCACACCATTGGTGAAGCCTGTAAAAGCCCACTTCAACGTACCACTGGGCATAACTATAAAATGCCACTAATAACATAGGTCACCTAGAAAAACCTGACACAAGACTTTCATGTGATTCTATATGGTCATTAATTAAACTTCAGTCCTTTAAAATTTCCTCCAACTGACCAGGGTACCTTTTAGCCTTTATCCTGGAGTGACCTTTGTTTGGGTCTCATTCACACTACATACCTGACAAAGACAGTTGCTCTTCCTGGGATACCAAATATTAGCTAAATGATAAAAGCGTTGAGCTTAACCACATTGGTGCTAGGTCCAATGATAACTCAATGAACAAAGTCTTTCGGAACAAAACTTCATTGGCCTAAATCCCGCAATTTCCGTTGTCCTGTGTGTAGGGTCAGCTGATTGGGGGCGGGCAGTTTGTGAAGCCAGCTCAAGAATGGGTCCCCTTGGGCCTGTGGAGAAACACTCTCTGGAGATTTTACAAGATGGTATATTTGGCAACAAGAAAGGACTATTCAGAGAGCCTCCAAGCCACTAAGCAGAGACTGCCCCCAAAGAAGCTTATAAAGACAGAACTTGAACAATTTAGCCTCCTCATTAGGAATGTAGGGAAGAAAAGAGCTCAGAATGAGATGGAAAGAACTGGATTATAAGTTTATTATATTTATTTTTTTTTAGGGCTGCCTCCAGAGACCCACCCGGGAGATTCTCATCCTGTAAACTACGCTCCTACAATGAGGTATTAAGAATTACTGAGGCAATTCCTCTAATCTGTGGTTCAGAACTATCAATGAGGCCAGTGATTGTCAACCTCGGTGATTTTGCCTCCCAGGGGACCTCTGGCAATGTCTAGGGACATTTTTGGTTATAATAACTGGGAACAGGGTGATACTATTATACAAGGCAGCCCCCACGCAAAGAAATTATCAGCCCCAAATGTCAATAGTTCTGAAGTTGAGAAACCCTGAAGAGATCATGCCATGAGAGGTCTATGCCTCCCATTTTACTTCTATTCCTGGCAACAAAGTTTCTGATAATTAAATATGTTGTTGTGCTGCATTATTTATTAATGATGACATTTCTATATAGGTCGGAATATAAATCCTCACACTTTGTGCCAAGCAATAATTAGTATTACACACAAATGACAACCTGTGCCAAAGGAGATTTTGAAAGGTTACCATTTATGGCATTAGCTATTATTCTGTCTATACTGATTACATAGGAATCTCTAAAGAATTTTTAAAATTTATTTATTTATTATTTTTTTCAATCGCTTCTTTAATCATTTGACACATTTAAGTGTAATAAATAAAGTCATTCATACGAATTCAAATCCTCTTCCAGAGAAATGTCACTTTTCATTTGGCTATTTTGCTGTTTCCTGTGCCATTTCTTCAGAAAAATGGGCTTGGATTAAGTGAAGAATCTTCTAAGCAAAACTCTTAAAGCACTTAATGCATATTAAAAAAAATCATATTCACATTTTAAAAGGCTCTGTTCTCCCATACCTTCTCTTTCTAATGTAAATGTTAATTCCTTCTAAAGTAATTAGACCTGTTTAGATTGCCAATCACAATTAACACTTGCTCAAAATTTGCCACTAGCAAGGATGAAACACCAGCAGAGAGAAGCATCTTGTGTTCAGTGGACTTTTGTTTCCCAAAATTAAAATCTGAAGTGCCTTTAATTACTCACAAAGAAGGCTTGGTCAACCAATTCAGTTTTCTTTAGAAACTGATGGGAAGATACAATGAAAAGCAAACCAGGAAGGAAAAATTGACTTGTCTTTTCAGAAAACTTCTAAGGATGCTGTTCCAACTGTAACATAAGTTCAATACATTATCAGGCTTCACCTGGAAGAATATGAATGGAATTGCAAAATGATTATAATTAGTCTTTATAACTTTACAGCCAACATAAAGGAATACAGAGCTTTCTAGTGAGCACTGGGAGGATTAAGACAGAAGACTGGCAATTCACTGGTACAGTAAAGAGATATGTAGCTATCCTCTTTAAGATGGACTAATGGCCAACAAACATGAGGTAATGCTCAACATCTCTAATCATCAGGGAAATGCAAATCAAAACTACAATGAGATATCACTTAACTCCAGTGAGAATGGCTTTTATCAGAAAGTCCCAAAACAACAAATGCTGGCGTGGATGCAGAGAGATGGGAACACCCATACACTGCTGATGAGACTGCAAATTAGTCCAACCTCTATGGAAAGTAGTATGGAGATAGCTCAAAGAACTAAAAGTAAGAACTACCATTTGATCCAGCAATCCCACTACTGAGTATTTAACCAAAGGAAAAAAAAGACATTCTATAGAAAAGGCACCTGCACTTCAATGTTTATAGCAACACAATTCATAATTTCAAAGATGTGGAAACAACCCAAGTGCCCATCAATCCATGAGTCCATTAATAAAATGTGGTGTATGTATACCACAGAGTAATACTCAGCCATAAAAAATGGTGAACTAATACCTCTTATATTAACCTGGATGGAATTGGATCTCATTCTTCTGAGTGAAGTATCACAATGGAAAAACAACCACCACATGTACCCACCATTAAACTGGAACTAATCGATCAACACTTATGTGAACATATAGAAATAACATTCATCAGAAATAGAACAGGTGGGAGGAGGGGATGGGTACAATGCACATTCTCCGGGTGACGGGCACACTTACAACTTTGAGCCAAATAGTGCAAAAGCAATTTATGTAATAAAACGTTTGTACCCCTGTAATATTCTGAAATTACAAAAAAAGAGAGAGAGAAATGTGTGGCTATCCAAGATACTTATTATATCCAGGAGAGATAGAAAAAGGACTTTTCCCTTGACTTACTTGCTCTTGTGAATAAACGTATTTGTCCAGATTTCAAAAGGTGGTCATCTAACTTACCACTCCACCCCCATTTCGATTTAGCTGTTCTTCTTCTGAGAGTAGTGAGAACAGACAGTGGGAAGTGACTAGTCTGAGGTGAGCTGTACAGCAACCATAGGTAAGGAAATCGAAAAGGGTCAATGAGTTTCAAATGATGTAAAATGCAAAAGACTGGACTAGAAGGCAGAAATTATCATCATTGCTTTACCCAGCACATGCAGTTCCTGTGATCAAGGCACCATGGGTTCTATCACTTAGGTCCTCACAGGAACCCTATGAGGTAAATACTTTTTCTTGATGCTCTTTTACAGGTGTGGAAACTGAAGCTTAGAAAGGTTAAATAAGCTGCCTATGGTCAAACAAGTAATAAGCAGTGAAAACTGGTTTCAGACTTGGATTGATAGGTGCTAGAGCCCTCTCTTGTAGTCACCATGCTGTATCATTTCCCTAATTAGAGATGTAAGATACTAGGCTATAAGGAACAGACACCTTCCAGCTGCTGTTTACTGCTTAATTGCCTACCGCAAGGCATCATGAGTATATTATGGGATGCAGAGGAGAAAGACAAAGAGAGCGGAAACCTGAATCTCTCAGCTAGGACCCGGAACAGGTTAGGGCCTATCAGGGGCAGGCTGAAGTAATAAAAAATAAAAAAATCACTGTGGGGGTGGATGCTTGACCAGTATGTAGGTAGCGAAGTTATAAAAGGGGACTTGCACACAAAGGAGGGTCCTTGCCCGGGGAAGAGGCCACTGCGCTGGCACTCTGGGGGCTCGGACCCTAGCTCGAGCTAGACAATAAAACTCCTTTTGGTAATTACAGCCTCGGTGACTCTGTCTCTCTGTCCTGCGGCCTTGCGAATCCCGAGTATAACAGAGACAGAAGTGGAGAAACAAAGGACGTGGGTGGGGAGGAGGTTTGAGCTCTTAAATGACAAAAGCAGAACCAACCCTTCCAGAGTACCAGACTCAGAGCCAAGCTCAGCACTCCCAGTGTGCACGAGTCCTTTTGGTCACACTGGGACACAGATCACGTGACAGTTCTTCTGTCACCTGCAGACACAAAAGGCATACTATGATGGAACATTAAACAGCTACCTCATTTTATTCCAAGCATATGCTTCCTCCACTTATGCTGCAATTTGAAAAGTGTTTGGTTATACTCACAAACCATTAGTACTTCTATGGGCTTAAAAGTGCCATATAAAACAAATTGATCATATTTGGGCATATGCTCTGAGAGGGCAATGGGAAAACCAGCCTCCATGTTGACCCACAAAGTTCCATTTCTAGGCTTGCTCCATCCTTTTTAATGCCCTGTCACCAAGTTCCAATTCAGTAATAACATTTGTTTTGGATGCTTTTAGTTGATCTTGCATACATTCCAACCACATCACCCCCTACTCCATATCCAACTGTGAGGAATCTGGAGTCACTTAATAAAACACAAGGCATGAATGTATGTCTTGAAATGTTTAACAATTGGGTAAAGTCACTGACAATGGTGATCACAAACCAAATAGACACTGAGTACAGACAATAAGGAACCCATTACTAGGGAGGGCTTTGAACTTTGTCATTGTCAAATATATATATATTTTTTTATTGTTTACAGCAATAAGTACATTTGACAAAGGGCTGAACAACTTCAAATGACAAAGCCTGGCAAAGCCATCATGTCGACCACGGAAAACCTAAAAAAGCAGAATGTTTGGAGGTAAAATTCTAAAACGTGTGCCTTGAACCCGGACATTAAGAAGGCATTCTATCCCAGCTGCTGAGTGGTGACAGGATCTTTACCGAGGTGACTTTCTGTAGAGTCCAGACACAGGGTCTATTCTTAGAAAACCAAAAAAAGCATGGAGCTGCCTAAAAATAATGATGACTCAACACCTAGAAGCTTCAATGATGTAATGTTGTCAAAGAACACCCTCTCTCCTCGCAGGTTGCAGTTTTTAAAATAAGCAAGCTCACAGCTCACCTTCCGAGGAAAGCAAAAATTTCACACGCTGAAGGAGAAAATTAGGACACATGGGTCGCAGATAAAAATGTTCCATCCATGCACCGCCTGTCACCGTGGCTGGGTTTACTTGTTGGAGACGCAGCCCGTGCCAAAGGTGGCAGCTCTTTCCCTGCCACCCTCACTCATCAGTCATCCTTCCAAAACAGGTCCTGTGCGATAGGACAACAATGTTGATTACACAAGAGGAGGGCCTGAAAAGTCCTGGCCTCGAGTCGCCCACAGCTAGCACATTTCGCAGGAGGGGATGGGGCCATTTGGAGACGGTTGTATGGGTGCAAGGTCTGGAACAAAAGCACACCCCAGAGCTCCGGCAACACAGCCACTGCAGGGCAGCAGCCACGGCTCCATGCTGCCCCACGGCCATGAGCCTCAACGAGGGCCACACGGTGACCAGCACCATGAACAGGCCAAGTCCCAGCTGCTACCATGGGCACCTCGCCAAGCACACCAAGTTCAAGTGGGACACCATGCAAGAAGTGTGTGGCTTCACCCCAGATGAGTGCCATACCATGGGGCTGCTCAAGGTCGCCAAGGACAAGAGGGCTGTCAAGTTCACCAAGAAAAGGGTGAGGACACACATCTATGCCAGGGGGAAGCGAGAGGAGCTGAACAATGTCCTGACCTCCACAAGGAAGGACTGAGCCCCCATCCCCAATTGGTCCGTACATGATAAAATCTCCATAGAAAAAAATTCCAGAGACTTCTCTCACCCCTCTTAGATGCCTATTCTCTATAATATGCTCTATCCACCTCAATCTCTCATTTCACCTAACTTGTGCTGTAATTATCAGACCCCAGTAAACATTAAGCTCCATGAGGGCTTGTATCTCTTTCCTCTTTGTACTCCCAGTGCCAAGAGCAATACTTGGGACATGGTAGAGTTCTGATAATTATTAAATAATTGATGGCTGGATAGATTGATTGATTGTTATGATATTCTTTTCCCTTGTTAGTGCATTTATGAGTCACTGCACTTCCCTAGATCTTTATATTGTATATCTTAGGATATATTTCAGGTATATCTAAAATAGTATGTTCATTAAAAATAATACTGTTAATTATCAAATAGCTTTCAAGTTCTAAGAGATCATAGAGCACTGTAGGAGATACCTGGGAACAGGATGTTCCTCACACCACAGAGCCCATCTATTTGTTCTTAAGGCTTGCTCTGTTCAGCACAAAACAAAGCTAGAAACATGGGTCTGACAGGCAAAGCTGGGTGCATTATAAATAAAGCATAATAAAGAAAAACAGCATCTGATAGAATACATCAGGTTTTACATGTACAACTGTATCTTTTTCAAAAAGATGTTCTTCTTGTAGCGATGCTTTCACTGTGCATTTTTGGAATTCTCAAAAGTCAGTTCCCAAGCTCCCAATGAAAATCTTTCTTATTATTTTGTAGCAATTTCTCATTATGGTGTTTATGTGCACATTGTTTTTCAATAAAAGTTATCTTACTTGGGTTGGTTACCAACTTGAGTCACCATACTTAACTGTAAATGGCTTGTCTCCACAGATTCAAATCTACACTAAATACAAAAACCCTGCACCACTCAAACTATTGCAAAGAATGTGCTGTCAGTGATGCCAAAAGAGGAGTCCCTTTGAAAAGGACTATATACACTTAGGTATGTGAATTTGGAGATGTTTGGGGGGGAAGACAGCCCCACTGAGGTTGAAATCTCAGTTGTCCACAGGAAGCTGGGCAAAACCATGTGTAAGAAACCAATGTATGCTCACTTTCTCCTCTCTATTCTAAATCACCATGCCCAGACCCTCCCTACTCCCACATTTAGAGCAAGACTATCTGTAAGAAGCAAATTTAATGAAAACTGGCCAGCAGTTCCAGATTTCTGGCACTGAAGACTTGTTCCCTGAAATTTTCAAAAGACACTAACTGAAGAGCCAAACTCCTTTCCTTTCCTATGCCCCTTGCAAAGCCTTGAACTTCCGCTACACACTGATAATTTTTAAGTGGACTTCTGTTCCAAGTTTTGCAACTTAATAGAAAATAATCTATTTGAGGGAAAGCATGAAAATCTCAACTGTCAGGCACTGAAATTATAGCATCTTCCCATGAAATGATTGGGCCCCTAAGCCTTTACAGAGTTCAAAATCAGACTGATTTATGATAAGGACAAATATAAATATACATATCTTCAAATGGGTTATATGTGTTCATTTTATCACAAATCAATATTAGAATAATGATTAGATTTAAGATTCAAATTTAAAGTATAGTTAAATGACCCAGTGCTTTTCTAAAAACACGTAGACATAGATGGTGCATGTTCGTGGAAGATGTTATTATTGATTATGATTGCCAAGTTATACTTTTTCTTTGGATATATTTAAAATCTATTCTTCTAAATAATATGAGTTATGGCAAAAAATATTTGTATGCATGTTAATCTAAAAATATCATATAATCTATTAACTTAGGTGATTTTTTTCCTATTCACAATGGAATTTAAAAACACCTGCAAAATACATCCTTAATGACCAATGGCAGCCACTTTCCATGTTAAAATATGATTGTTAAAGTATACATAAAAATATGAGCACATTTTGATGAGCTAATTCAGGTAACTGTCTTACATTACATACATACATAATTAGGTTAATACAAGAGAAATAAAATATCAGGACCGGTAAGAATAAAGAAACTTGCTATGTGAGTATTAATTTTTAATTTGAGCTTCCTAGAAGCCAGGGAAAAAGAGAAACACATAAATTACATAATTCTCCTAGTGAGAAAAAATACCAGTTCTCCAGAGGAAACAAAAGTTTTCCTGGCACTAGTTCTAAAAGGAAAGTATTGCATGAACCTTATGTGGGGAGCAGTGAACAAGAAGTACCCCACAACGAATGTAGAAACACTTCCCACATGGTGAAGACTGAGATTTAAACTTCCTTAAAGTCTAACGCTTTGCTATAAAAGCACAACTTTGTTATAATTCTGCAAGGATCTGCCTAGATCTTCCTTCCAGCTTCCACAGCACATGTACTGACTAGGTCTACATATTTTTAGAAAAGCTCCTTCCTTCCTTCCTTGAACCCAGGATAGATAGTCACAAATTTGGGTTGTAGGGAGGGGAATGAAGGAGAATGAGGAAGGGAACCGGTGTTTACCAAGAAGGTAAACATTGTGCTACTTTTTCTGCCCATTTTGTTTCATTTAATCACAGAATAAGCCAGTGAAGAAGGTATTGTTAACCTCATTCTATAAAAGAGGTGTTGGCCAAGATGATATACCTAGTACATAGCCCAGGCAGGATGTGAACCCAAGTGGTTGTGAATCCAAAGCCCTTTCCCTGGGCTCTTCTGCCATAAGTGCCCACATTGTGTCCAGAGAGATGTGTTAGACACCTGGGACACAGAAGTATGACAAGCCTGCTCTACCAACCTCCAGACACCTATAATCACCCAGCTAGAATGTGACCATCATATTAGGCAGTGCGCTCCATGTATAAATAGCATATTATATTAAATACTTTGGAGTTAATAATGGGTACAAATTTGCTGGGGAATGTAGGTTCTGAACAAAATATGAGGTATGACATTTTAACATGCTAGATGAAAATCTTAACTATGTCACCTATCTGATCAGTGAGTCTCCCTCTCAAAATACTGATAGAGATTACAGTGTTTATGTTCAAAATGATGATGATGCATTTTAACACGCTAGACGAAAATATTAACCATGTCACGTATCTGATCCGTGAGTCTCCCTCATAAGATACTGATAGAGATTACAGTATTTATGTTTAAAATGATGATGATGCCGTATGATACAACATTCCCAGTAAAATTGAACATTACCAAAATATTACCAGATACTGATCAAACTTAAAAATATAAATAAATAAACTACATGTCTTCTATTCTCCTGCATATTTATTCCCCTAAAAGGGTAGGGGTGTATGGTTGAGCATTGCATGCAAAAAATTATCAATAAGCAGGTAATAAGGAAATCTGTGCAGCACACTGATAACCTCACTCTCTCAGAGTTAATAACCCATGTTATTAATGGAGCTGGCACTCAACCCATTACACTGATCTCATCCGTGGAGCTAAATGTCAGGCCTGCTGTGATGGTTACCTTGGTGGAGTTTTAAAGTTCACATCAAAACTCTCAGACTTTCTCTGGTTATCTCTGATTCAATCAAGAATTTCACAACCACCAAACTGAGACCAGAATCGGGGAAGCTAAGAAAGGCAGGGTGAAGCCCGTGCCACCTTCAACTACTGAGACTGAGGAAAATAATAATAATAAAAAGTATCCTACCCCTGGGCTCTATCACTGAAATTGCATCTTAGAAAGGAATGTTCTTAGACACCAGAACTCATCTTTGAAGTTACGTATTTTTTTAAATTCGAAATAATTCAAAATTACTACATTATGACCACAGCCACCAGGATGGTTGTGCAGTTCTTAAGGGCCAGGAGGAGAGTAGAGGATGAAATTTAGCCTGCTCTCTACCTGCCAGGCCACCCATTCCTGCCCAGGGCTGCATCTACCCCATCAGACCAGAGAACAGGGTGCCATTTTTACAGTCTCCTTCCTTATCCCAGGCAGTGTGTCCTAAGACTGCTTCTGCTCATAGGAGCAATTTTTAATAATTCATAGAGTCAACGTACAGGCTAGAAGCAGCTCTGATGGAAACCATATAAAGTGAATTCCATTCCTTTATTTTCCTATAAGGGGAGGGAAGCTGCCTGACCCTCTGTAATATCAACACAGTCTAAATGGAATATGGCAATTGGTTTTCACCAGGTGTCGTCAAGAATATGTGTTCACCCGCTCTTTGGCACAGAAATCGAATACTCTCAATTCTGAGTACCTCAGGTTTAATTCTTCCCACTGCCTCCATTATTTCCATTAGTTAAGTGGGATATTCAGAGTAGCTTGTCAGGCTCTTGGGTTCCAGGGGTGTCACTTGGTACTGTGGAGAGGCAAGACATTAAGTATATTTTCATCACTTCAAGGAAAGTTAAGGTTCCAGGGAATGTCCTACGGCAGCTTTCAAATCTGTCCCACACTGGGCCTCTCGTCTGGCAGGTGCTCCCAAGTGATTAGCAGTGACTAATTATGGTTCCTAGTCACCGTTCAAAGAAAACAGAAAACATAACTAACCTATGGAGTACAAAGTAGACACTGTATTTTTTTACACTTTAAATATTCTTTAAAAACACAAACATAACTGTGAAGGCCACATTTACCTATAAGGAATGAACACAAGAGAAACAGTAAAACTACTAAGTATTCCTTAAACATCTGACATCCAATTTAACTGTTCCCTGCTTTAATATTTAAAACTGATACTTGGTCATCATTTTCCTGCCATAGTTTACTTCATTTCTTAACCTATATTCAGTAATACTTAAACTACAATAAATTATTATCTTTGTGTCCATCTGTTGCAATCTGTCTTTAGTGTGAAATTTTTAAATGGTCTTAAATCATCCCCATCACATGTTTTCTAGAGTCTTCCAAAGCACCAAATGTTAGTTTTCATTGCTACCTTTTTTCTCTTTTTTCTTCCTCTCCCTTTTCTTCTCCTGGGAGTAGCTATGAAAACAAATGCATTTAGGACACGTTTAATTTTTTACTCACTCGGCTTACTAAATGAGTCAGTCACCCCTAGCCATTTTAAATATCACATAAATATAAATTGACATATAAAACAGGTTTATTCACAAGTGTCACATTACCTACAAGAGTGATTAGGATTCAATGTATTTACACTTGACTTGAATCTTGCTCTTGAATCACCTGAGTTCTTTCTGCTTTATATTCTTTTACCTGAAACTTCTTGCTAATGGATAGCCAACTTTGCTTCTAGAACCTGTTTTCCATAGTGGAATTTAGAGACAGTGAGGCATGGTGGGTAATGAATTGGACTCTACGTTTTCCCCCATCTCTAAATTATCACCCAATCCTGGGAAACCCATCTCTCTACATCTTAATTTGGTCACTGTTGAAGTAGAAGTTCGACTCAATATTGATTGAGCACCTACTGTGCGTAGGCTCTGTGCAAGGTGCTATAAATACAAATTATAATACAAATTTTGTCTATCTTCAAGGCCTTCAGGGCCTGGAGAGGAAAATGCTAATGAAGAGAAGCCAAATATGTGCGAGTGGTTGACACAAAAGGTTTTACAATATAAGTTCCCTGAGACAACACTAATGTATGCATGGAACAATAACTATCTACCTGGCGGGCTAGGAGACTCTCCTATGGACGCAGACCAGATCATTAGCCAGGAGCTGGGGTGAAGGGCTGGAGACAGCACACGCAGTGATAGCAGGTCAAAGGCTTTAAACTGTAGACACTCAAAGAAGGAGACTAAGTAAGTGTCAGAGTTTGGCTTAGAGAAGTCCACACAGAAGTATCAATGCATGATGCTCATCCTGGCTTCAATGTGTCCTTTATTTCCAATAGACATGAGCCCCCTACAGTCATCAGGCCAGCTTCTGTGGCCCGAGATCCCAGGGCTGCCCCAGGTTCCAGACCAGCCCAGTGTCAGGTTGGCCCACATGGCCCTGGGGTTCAGGACCACCCCTTTGCCAGGTTGGCACCAGTGGCCTCAGTCACCAGACTGGCACCCACAGACTCAGGCTCCAGGTCTTAACCAGTACCAGGCTGGTCCTTGTAGTCTCACCCTCCAGGAAAACCCCTACATCCCCATGTTCCAGCAGATCCATGGTCAAGGCCTGCTCCAGCTGGGGTCAGGGGTCAGGCCCATCCCAGATGACCCCAGTATCAGGATGGCCCTCAGAGAACTAGGCTCCATGACCACCCCTGCGGCTCCAGGTATATCAAGGCAGCCTCCATGGGCCCAGGACCCAGGCCAGCACCCACATACCAAGCGTCCAGGATGGGTCCTGCAGATCCAGGACCTACACTTGTCCTAGCATCAGGCCAGCCCCAGGCCCTAGGTTAGTTTTAGTGGATATAGGCTCCAGTAGAACCAAAGTCTAGGCCCACTCCAGTAGACCCCAGTGCCAGGTCATTCCCATGGACTGAGGACCCTGGACTACCTCATAAATTCAAGCTTTAGGACTTGAAAGCTCCAGTGCCTATCCAGCCCCTGTGGACTCAGACTATAGGCACATCTGATTGGGCCTAAGGACCAGGCCCATACCAGCATCTTGCCAGGCCCTATAGTCTCAGAGTCAAGGACCACCTCAGTACAGGCCCGGGCCCTGTGAACCTAGGATTTGGGATAGCTTCTATGGATTCAGATTCTAGACCCGTCTTCATGGATCCAGGCTCTTGGTCCACCCCTCTAGACCCAATCCATAGGTCCACTCCAGTAAATTCTGGCTCCTGGCCCAACCTCATAGACCCAAGCACCATGTCTGCCTACCTGCTGATCCAGGCCCCAGGTTAGCCTGCCTGAGGACTCCAGCAACAAGCCCACTCACAGACCATGCCAGACAAGCTGCCCAGAATCTCTGGATGAGTTGACTAATAAAGGACTTCTCCAGACAAAGCCAGTCTACAAAGACTGAAATAAATCCCTTTACTTCTTTAAATGCATAGACTCAATACACAGCCACAAGAATCAAGAAGAATCAGAGAAATGACACCACCAAAGGAACAAAATAAAGTACTAGTTACCACCATAAAAATGGAGATTTATTAACTGCTTGACAAAGAATTAAAAATAATTGTTTTAAGGAAGCTTGCCAACTTTAGATACAGAGAAACAATTCAACAAAATCAGAAAAATAATAAACAACCAAAATGAGGCATTTAACAGAGATAGAGATATTGGAATTATACACACACACACACACACACACACACACACCAGAAATTCTGGAGCTGGAAAATGCAATGATCAAAATGAAAAATATAGTACAGATTTTCAACAATATAATTGATCAAGCAAAAGAAAGAATGTATGAGCTCAAAGGTTATCTAACAACATGCAGCCAGAGGAAAAAAATTAAAAAGCATGAAAAGGAAGGAAGCTTATGGGACTTATGGGACAGTGTCAAAAGAGAAAATATTCAAATTATAAGAGTTAGAAAAAGGAGAAAAGAGAGATACAGGAGCAGAAAACTCATTTAAAGAAATAGTAGCAGAAAATTTTCCAAATCTAGAGAAAGGTATAAATACTCAGGTACAGCAAGGTCTTCATTCAGATTCAATCCAAACAAAACTACTCCAAGACATATTATAATCAAACTGCCAAAAATCAAAGATAAAGAGAGGATCCTGAAAGCAGAAAAAAAATCATATCATATACAATGGAGTTCCAATAAAGCTAACAGCAGACTTCTCAGCAGAAACCTTACAGAAGATAGTGGGATGATATAGTTAAATCAATGAAAGGAAAAAAGAAAAGTGTCAACCATGAATATTTATCCATCAAAACTGTCCTTCAGAAATAAAGGAGAGAAAAAACTTTCCCAGACAAACAAAGCTGAGGGAGTTTATTACCTCTAGACCTATCACACAAAAAATGCTAAAGGAATTTCTTCAAGCTAAAAGAAAAGGATACTAATTAGTAATATAAACACATATGAAAGTATAAACTTCACTGGTTAAAGTTAGTACACAGTCAAATTCAGAATAGTCTAATACTGTCATGGTGGTATACAAATGATTATATCTTTAGTATTAAAATTAAAAAATGAGTAAAATAATAATACCTACAATAATTTGTTAAGGGACAAACAATGTAAAAAGGGGTAAACTGTTACATCAAAGACATAAAATGTGGGGAGGGAAGTAAAAATGTTAAGTTTTTTTATGTGATCACAGTTGTTACCATATTAACATAGCCCATTATAATGATAAGATGTTTTATGTATGTCTTATGACAACCACAAATCAAAAAGCTATAGTAGGTACACAACATAAAAAAGGAATCAAAGCATATCACTAGAAAAAAAACACATCTAGGCCGGGCGCGGTGGCTCAAGCCTGTAATCCTAGCTCTCTGGGAGGCCGAGGTGGGCGGATCCTTTGAGCTCAGGAGTTCAAGACCAGCCTGAGCAAGAACGAGACCCCATCTCTACTATAAATAGAAAGAAATTAATTGGCCAACTAATATATATACAAAAAATTAGCCGGGCATGGTGGCACATGCCTGTAGTCCCAGCTACTTGGGAGGCTGAGGCAGGAGGATTGCTTGAGCCCAGGAGTTTGAGGTTGCTGTGAGCTAGGCTGACGCCACGGCACTCACTCTAGCCCGGCAATAAAGTGAGACTCTGTCTCAAAAAAAAAA
>VSMD01113875.1:0-24541 GCA_008750895.1 Mirza zaza
CCCCTGCCCAATACCCTATTACTGTAGTACCTATGTGTCCACTTAGGTGCTGCTCAGTTAATACCAGTTTGCTGGTGAGTATATGTGGTGCTTGTTTTTCCATTCTTGGGATACTTCACTTAGTAGTATGGGTTCCAGCTCTAACCAGGAAAATATAAGATGTGCTATGTCACCGTTGTTTCTTAGAGCTGAATAGTACTCCATGGCATAGGAAGCTAAGATTTTATGAGGGTGTGGCTCAGTAGGGCCCCGCTTTTATTTGGTTAAATTCCCAATGCCCCCTTTCCTCCTTTCCATGTAGCCTATTATTGTCGAATGGAAAAAGTTAGTTGTGCTGTTAATCCCATAAGTCTGAGCTCAGGGGGGTTAGGGATAATGCTGTATTAATCTTTTGACACAGCGGGCACACACTCATGTTTGTTGAATTAGTATATGAGTGAATAGGAGATCAAACATGAGTGTTTTACAAACTGTAAAGCTCTATACAAATGTAAATTTTTATTATTCTCTTTCCTCCTCATAGTAGGCTCAGTTTAGGTCCCACTACCTAACACCTACTTTATCCTATCCCACTCTTATCATTGTCTTTGAGCTTGTATTCTCTTTATTATCTGTACTAATGATATGGCAGTCAATATTTTACTACCTTGAATTGTATCTTTTTAACATGTAGGAATCTTGCCTAGGTAGACTGTGAACACTCCTAGGGCAGGAGAGAAAAAGTCCAGCCTTTTTTTCCATAAGCTCTGTGACCCCAAAGCCTAGCCTCCCTGAGTGTTTTGCATATAGAAAAATATGTAATAAATGTTTATTGTGTGATTGGTTATTGATTGACTGGAGCAAAGCTACCCATCCTCTATGGAGATTTAATCTATAAGTCATCAGGTGTCTACTAATGATCCCAGCTTTCTTCCATGCTAATAAAACATCTTGTTGCGGGGGAGGCGGAGATACTCCTGTAATCACTGTAGTCCTATCATTACAAATAGTAGCTTTCATAATTTGTATTTCCAGGGATATACTTAGCAGTATTCTCACTAGTATTAAAAACTACAGGGGAGCTGACACTTCATCCCTGTCAGCTCTCAGATGTTTCTTCTGTAGTAGTTTATTTTCCTTAAGGGGAGAACATCATACCTATCGAACCAGGCCATTCTATTGTCAGACAGTTGAATCCAAACACAGGACACTCTCAAATCCAAAAGGACCTTGGACTGGGGCATTCAGAGCTAATGATGTAGTGTGTTCCCTTCCATTGTACTGTACCACGAATGTTTTACCCTGTGTAATCAGATTAAAATGGTGCATAATACCAGATCTGAAGGGGAAATGCCAAGTCATAAAAAAGGCAACAGCGATCTTGAGGAATGCATGAGTGTGAGTGTGGGTGCATGGTGGAGGATACTCCCACCGTTAGTTTTGTGATAGAAATATGTTACGGAAAGCCTACATACTTTCAAACTTTTTGTAAAACACTAAATAAAGGGCTTACCTTTTTCCAGGGAGACATGTATAAATCACTATCTAATTACCAGGAACCTGGAATCCCCTGAAGTTCTGAGGTCATTGCTAACAGCTAACTCTGAGGCCTGCCTCTAACTTCTGGACATTTAGATGTCTGGATCTTGGAAACAAGAGAGTTGTTCTCTAGGAGATTGCTTTTTATTTAAGGCCCCTTGTCTTAAATAAGAATTCAAATTCAGATTATGTATAAAAGGTAACCAATTTGGAATAAAAATAAGCTTTATTATCTTCTGAGGCTAGGAGACTTCCTAGGAACTTTGGAACAACTATGTAAAACACATCAGAGATGTTTGATTGTTGTTATTAGCTCAATCCCATATAGCTTGTTGAATCCATGACAACACAACGACAACTCTATGTAAAAACAAATACTGTTAATCTGAAATAGATAAAAAATATTAACAAGTCTTATACTTTAGACATCTCAAAATGTTATTGCAAACTGGAATTTTCTTTCCTTTTGTTGGGAAAAGGGATGATGAGAAATAAAAGAAAGCCTGAATTTTTCAGAGGACTCTAAGTCTGTATCTCAACTCCTTTTCCTTTTCCATTAGTTACATTTAAGTAGAAGCTCAAATGTCTGGGATGTATTGATTACATATCACTCTAAATAAGATAATGACATTTTACTCATCAAAAGGAAAACCAACTATATGTCTAAATGTCCAAGGCTCTACGTTTACTCCTCTGTTTTGTCTCTTTCCCCTATTACTATGAGGATTTCTCCCTAACTTTTCCCAAAATTTTAAAGATTTTTCTTTCTTTTTGATACCATATATAGCAAACCCCCAATTTAGAAGAAGGACTGGTGGGGCACAAAGAAGGGAAAGAGATCATGATGGGATGGAGTGGGATGGGGCAGAATGAAAATGCAAAATAGAGGAGTTTTGTAGAGTGCAACTTATGTTTATACAGTGGCCTTGTCTACTAACGTATGCAGAGGCAAAAGTAATTGTCATTTAAAGGTGTTTTAGCACCAGGATTGTAACATGAATTAAGAGACCTAAAATGTCTGGATTTATCTAATCGGATTACATGGCTTCCTTTATTGCTTTTTTTCTGTAGGGATGAGGATATGAGACTACCCACTGAGTCTATCAGACTTCTTAGCAGTTGTATTTCCTCACTGCAAATCAATAAATTGGCATTCCGACTTGTGAATCCATCTCTTGTGGGTTGATTACTGTGAATATATCTCTCAAGAGTTTGTTCACATCTGATTGAACTGGGAAAGCTCTTCTTACTGGCCCTAAAATCATACCACATAGACGTCCGTGTAGTCTGAAACCCAAATAACACTGGAGTGAGGGATAAAAGTGACTTTAGATCTTTGTATTTTAGGGAGAGACACAAGCACTATACAGACTTATATATTCTAGGAATATGATTTGTATTTTAACCGAATCTCTGATTGGACAAGTGGCTTTAGAACAGAGTGGTAGAATATTGTATTACATTCAGAACTTGGTATAAAAATAATTTTGATCCTTAGCATTTAATCCTAAGAATTGATGGGCTTAGTGGATGATGAAAATAGGTTGATAGTGCTTTCACAGAAATACTTCTTAAATACTATTCTCAAATATTTCATTCCTTTCAGAATTCATATTGAGTTATGTACAGGTATTGAAGGCTAGTGGCAACCAGAGGGCTAGATCCTACTGACAAGTCCAAAGAATAGAATGAGACTGCTGAGATTTAGAGTGATGCCAGTGGCCTAGATGGTGTAGTGTAAGGAGCAGAAAGTAGCTGGCCCTACTCCATCCACATCCAATCAGTTTTGTTATATATGTTATCCTTCTGGAAAGAATGGGCTTTAAACAAAACCATTTGTGTGGTGGTTTGTATTTTCAAGTTGCTTTCATATTTATCACTTTAATAGATTTGGAAATTATCCTTATCAGCTCATTGGATACATTAAGGCACCCAGAAATACTGATGGTTAGTAACTTGCTATGGAACACACAGCTGATTAAACGTCAAAGCAAGGATACATTCCCAGTTATTCAGGTCCAGTTTCATTCCCATTGAAAATCATGTAGCAAGAGAGTTTAGAGTAGCCATTCTTAGGTTGTAAAGAATTTATAACAGAGTTCAAGCTGGAAGACAGCATAAGGCTAAAATTACCCATACTTGCTTATGTTAGAAATCAACATTTAGTAAGTGCTTGCAGTGTGCATGAGGCAATATGCTAGTTTTTCTTGGACAGAGAACTTTAAAAAAAATAAATAACCAGGTTCTTTCCCTTAAGACTCTTGGTATCTTTTGAGGAGAAGAAGAATTATATTTCTATGGCTCTTATTTTTCTGGACCACCTTCTTTTTCTTTCCCAAAACTCTAGGTACTACATACATTTCAGGCCTTGGTCATCTCTTTGATTTCTTTTCTCTAAGCTAAGCCATTTTTATGCCTTTGGCTATCACCCCCCCCATATTTAAATTTTGCCTCCATCTCTTACCCATCACTCACATTCAGGGCCATTATTTTCCAACCACCCACTAGATATTTCCTTGGAATTATTGTGATTGCCTCAAACTCAACAGATCAAAACCAGAACTCATCATGTCCTATACTTCCCATGTCCAGCCCCAAATTAACTAGTTAATAGTAAAGTAACAACAGAATACATTTTTGAATGATTAAGACTTGTTGCAATAGATACTATAAACTTATAATTGTTCAGAAACAAATTCTACTAATATATTTAAAATGCAATGTAGTCCATTGCATTTTATAATGCATTGTGCAAATATAAATATTTTTATATTTAAAACAATGCACAAACAAGTCCAGGTTTAGTTACATTTTCATTTATTTATTTATTTGTTTGTTTCTGCATATTATGGGGGTAAAAATGTTTAGGTTACGTGTGTTGCCTTCCACCCCTTCCCCCCTGGGGTCAGAGCTTCAAGCGTGTCCATCCCCCACATGGTGCGCAAAGTTACATTTTCTTTTTAAATAATCACCTACTAGATATATGGTGTGTGGCCTCTCTCTAAGTTTCAAAACAATCAGAATACTGGAAGGCAGAACCACTGAATTCCATAGGTGGAGGCTACCAACTCATTTGTTTACTCTTGAAAACAGCTTCTTTGCTAAGTAGAAAATTGCTCCTGGCAAAAGATTTTGATTAAAATGCATGAATTGTTGGCTCTGTGCAAACCTGTTCTGTGCTAGATATGTCTAAGTTACTAAATAGATTGTGCAATTTCCTTATATTCATGTATGGTTGAGAGAGCTTTCTTTTTGCAGTCTGGCCAGAACTCACCAATTTCTAGTTATGTGGTGTGTTTCAAGAAAATTTTTTTACCTCTCTGAGTCTATTTGCTCATTTGTAAAACAAAGACAGTAACACTTACCCCGTATAAATTATAGGATTTTGAGAGGTTCAAGTGGGATAACGAATGTGCAACTACCTTATGAAAGGGTCACTTTTCACTGTTTGGTTGACCTTTAGCAATCACTATATATATTTTTTCCTCATATTGAAGGAAACTGCCACTACATTAGAGAAACTCCATTGACCTCTCAAAGTAGGATTTGAAAATATGTTTTGTATTTCTGGCTTAATTGTGAAGGTGCTGGAGGCTTGAGGAGTGCCCCCTCTGTATTTTGTGACATTGAGCCCTAGCAAAAGCACTGAGAAATACTTGTTGACACACTGATTAGACAGTCAAATCTCTGTCCAAGACATAAAGCAGAAAGAATTTATACTAGCAGCCTAATATAAAGCAGGCAAGGCACATTTGTTATCTCCAAACTCCTGGGAACTTGCTAAAATCTAACATCAGCAGAATTATACTATATACTGTTCTGGTCCTAGCACTGAAATACCAAATCTCCTTACCTGCTAACTCCAAGATTCACAGTTCAGGGTCCTTTTGCGTTCACTCTCAGAAGCAAGCTCCAAGTCTTCAGTAAATCCAATCTACCAGTTCCCTGGAGAGGTAAGCCTTGTTGGTGAGCTGCGCAGTGAATCTGGATACCCCGAAGGGTCCTAAAAGAGTACTCCATTCACAGAGTGCCTGCTCTTTAGGCAAGCTTCGTTAAAAAGATGGGTTGCTGCTATTTTCAAGGGGGGAGAGGGCAGGGCACATGTGCTAGCCAATATATACAGATTCTTCTTCCTCTTTCAGATTAGTCCTCAAACTGTCTAAAGTACACCCAGAGTTGACTTCTCTGGTGCAAAGTGGGGGAAGGGGAGGGACAGAGAGAGGAAGAATAGAAACTGGAGTCTTGTATGTTGTGTGTATAAATGAGATTTTACCCCTAGCTCCAGCAATAGAATTCTCAGGAAATCATTCAGCTGCTCTGAGAGGGGAAGCAGAGAGGAGTATACTTTGGCTTAGTGCTCTCTGAATTTTATGACTGGGGGTAGTTAGATTATTTGCAGGCAGGAAAAGATAATCCTACCAGTATATGCTAATATAACTGGCATTATGTGAAACTTGATCTTAAGCAAGATAAGTTTCATCTCTCTGTTCCTTTCTTGCTGCTCTCTTTCTTTCTCCCATATGACACTCGTGGCTTTATCCACATTCTAAAAAGCCTTTTCCTTTCTGGTGCCTTATGTGCTGGAAAATAAGTACCTTAGTTTGAGCTTGGTTTTCTGAAATCCCTACAGCAATATATTGTCTCCATTGAATTAAAAGTGGCTTTTTTTCTGTCCCACTGAAAATGTTCTGGAATGACTGAGCTTGTTGTCTGTTGTCCTGTTTTAGGAATTTGGGGACGAGGTAAGTGCTCTTGGCCTTTGGCTAGGCTCTGAGGTATTGGAGCTGTAGGGGACTCAGTCTGGCTTCTGGAGAATAGGGACATAGCAGTCTGGTATCTGCTGATTAGAGCCCAGGGTGGCACCTTGATGTTATTAATACAAACCAAATGGATAAGACTGTAATATGAGTTGATTGCATCAATTATGTTGAGTTACATTGAGAAGGTTCTATATGTGGATGGGCCTAAATACAGTGATTTTAATACTCTGTAAACATGATCCCAGAACTAATAACTAGTTTTAACTTGTAAAATGTGAGCCCAGCAATAGCCTTCTGGTGTCCCTCCTGCTGCAGGAACAAAGTCATTTGCTCAAATTTTACAAACTTTGTGTACCAGAATTACCTCACAGCCAACCTGGGGCCAGGGCTTTAAGGTTCCTGGAATCTTGATCTCCTTTCACAGAATCCTTGGTTATGGTGGTGGTGGTGATGTTTTGGGGAAAAGGCCATCCAAGCACATTAAAGGGGAAGATAACATTTGGATTCAAGACCAGACTTTCTAATTCCTCCATTGGGAAGTTTTACTAACTACACTGACATTCTAACTATTAATAGTATTTCTTCAACTGAATTTGGATCCCTAGAGATCTATGGGAAAGTTTATAAGGGAGACAAAGGATGAATTATCACTTTCCCTCTAGTCTGAAATGTTATAGCCATTTTGAATTATGGTGGAAGGATAATTCATTCTTAGGTAATGAAGAAAATAGAAAGGGGCTAGAACCTTGAGCTTCAAGATGTCATCACTATAGCTGTGGCAGAGAGGGCATGCCCTATGGTTCTTCTGTGTGCTCCCCTACTTGTTTCCTTCATTAGCTGCTTCTCTATTCCTGAGTGGTGGGAAGGACAGTGCTCTACCCATCCCCAAATGGGTCTTTGCCTTGTATATCTGCATCAATTTATCCCACATTTGCTATAATTGATAGCGGATTCCTTCTCTCCTTTCCTCACTTCTTCATCCTTTCTTTTCCTCTCCATCCATCTTTATTGCATATCTACCATCATATTTTCTGTCATTTTGGAAAGTGTGAAGTGCTCAGAACAATACCTCTCTGTTGCAGTCTCTCCACTCTTTCTCATTTTTCAAGACTCTGTGAGTTCTTAATTTCTTATCAGGGTGGAGAAGACCAAGTAGAGAATGGTGCAAGAGAGGGAGGAATAACATGTAGTTGGATGGGGAAACTGTCTTAATGAAATAGGACTTGGGTAGAAGGTTAAGGAATTTTCAGTGATACAGCATTGACACATGAGCCACAGGATTCATAGCTTACATGGACTCAGAGCTGAAAATGGCTGTGAAAAATCATCTTGTTAAGACTTTATATTAAACTAAATTCCTGAAGACTTTATATTAAACTGAATTCCTGGAGGTATGACATGTCTGATTCATCTTTATGTCCTCAGCTGTTAGTTCATTGCCTTGTTTGGTTTGTTGAATAAACCAATCTAGTCCAACCTTCTCATATTATAGATGTGTAAACTGAGATCAGAGATATAGAGGCTCTCTCAAGATGTATTCATTTTACCACAAAATCAAGAGGATTCATATTTTTTTTTTTCTTTAGGACTGAAATTGTTTCACAGTCAATACTAGTTGTATTTTGGAAGGGTGGATAAAAAGTGTTACTGTAAACCAGCCTGTTGAATATTCAAAAAAAAATAAAAACAAAACAAACAAAAAAAGTGTTACTGTCATACCCCAGTTTTATACACACACATACACCCATTCATAGAGGCTGTGATAGCTGTGATTCACCTTTTAGTTCCAGCTTATAGAAACCTAAAGAAAATGAAAAAAATAAATCAGTCTGGCTTTGGAAATATGGCTCTTACCACTTTCCCTCTTCCTGCCCCAGCACCTACCCCATGGATATAAAGCAACCTTGGGTTTTCATTTTAGTGAGGCAGGGGCAATCCAACTGAGAATGCTAGATGAGTTTGAATCCTGTCAAACAGAGTAGCATAGACCACCTAGGAGAGATGGTACAGATCATCCAAGTAATGTGTGGGTAATGTAGTAGGTAATGTAATCCCCTACATTATTCTGTGCTGTTGCCATAGCCATGTGGTAGCTACTAGCCATGTGTGGTTATTTAAACTCAAATGTAAATTAATAAAATAAAAATAATCCTGTCTTTCAATGACAGTAGCCACATTTCAGATACTCAATAGCATAGCCACATGTAGATATGGCTACTACATTGAACAGCACAGATTTAGAACGGATGTTAAAATTAATACCTGGTTTGGGTAGAGGGTTTTACTAGTACAAGATAATATAAGTAAGTGTCAAAATTGGGAAAAGAATCCAGGTTTCTGGATTCCCAATCAAAAGAGTAAGCAGATTTATTTCTACCCTATACATCCTTTATTCTATCTCAGTGTAGATCTATGAGCATGGTTGAAGCACACCGAGTATGTGTGACTCTCTGTGTAGGCTTTGACATTTGTTTGCAGGGGTCATCTGGTTAGCATGAATGAGGGAGCCACTTTGCATGGATTTATAGAGTTCCTGGCTTTCTTCCTTGACAGGACCAAAAGAGAAAATATACATAAAGGTCCAACGAAAGGGAAAAAAAAAAAAACTTATACAAATAGGAGGTGTAGTGATTATGATAAACTCCAGCTTTACTTTGCCCTAGTTAGTGTTTGCCCCTGATTCTAGCTGGAGATGGATATGGATGGCAAAGTGGGCTAGGCTGGTGGGTCATTTTGGCAGCTGAGGCGAGAGAGAGTCTTCTATGTGTGTGTGTAGTTAGGGAACCTGCTAATAGCCTCCACACCTAGGAACTGGGGCCAGTTGGACTTGCTCCCACCTCTGCTTTTGCTCCAAGACAGGACCAGCAATGGAAGAATTAGGCAAAGACCTTCAGTGAGAGCTGGGCCTTTTCTTAATTAGAGGGATTGTCTACAATCACTTAAAAGTGTGTAAAGTTTAGGTTTTTCCAAGGAAAATGGAAGAAAACTTTCTGAGAAATCACTGTGATATTCCTAGTGAAAGTGGTACCATAACTAGAGTCTAGTCTACTAAGAGTTATTTTAGGAGTATCTAAAACTCTGTAGCTCCTCAAATCTCCTGCTATGTGAAACTTGCTAGCGTAAGCCTGAAATTTAAGTGTAGTTCATGGTGAGAGTCCTCTCTGAGATGCCTTTAAATTTAGGTCCACTACAAAGAAACATCCCAAGGACTGACTCTTATAGGAGAGGTCATCCACTATGAATGGGGAGACCTGGATGTGAAAAGCATACTTTGGATTATTCAATGAGGGGATCGGGGTAATGATGACTTTAACCCCCTGGGCCAGTGGGCATGAGAAGGATACAGCAGCGATGTTGAGATTAGAGTCAACCTCCCACTCCCACTCACAAGCCAGGTTTGGGAGACAAAGAGCCTGGACCAAGTTTCAGCTTGTCCTGTAACTCTGAGTGAGTTCTAGAGTCCTGCAGATTCTATCCCCATAGAATGCTAGAACTGGAGAGAACCACTGAGCATCCATGTCTTCCCCTCATTCTATACATGAGGAAATTTATGATGCAAATTAGTTGTAGTGTTGTCTTGTTTAGTTTCTTGAATAAAATAAATCTAGTCCAACCCTCTCATACTACAAATGAGGAAACTGAGTCCAGAGAGGTTTTCTTAAAGAGCTTTGAGGCTCTTTCAAAATGAATTTCTTTTTCCATCCTTGGGTAAGTTATTTCATCATTCTGAGTCTTAGTGTTCTTATTTTAAAAGATGATGAAAATAATATCAGCTCTTCCCATAGCACAGAATTTAAAAATCAAATAAAACGAGAGCCATGAAAGGCCTTTGAATACTATAAAGTATTATGCACATAAAATTATTTCATTACCTATTTCTCCATCCTCCTCTCCTATCCAGTGCCTTCTCTCACCCAAAATATTGCATGACTTCTTATAAATTATTTTTGGAGAGAGATATTTGGGTAAATTTAAGATAATCTGGGGTCTTATTGGGTGTATAATAATTCCCTTCTAGGGCAGGGAATTATTACCATTGAGTATCCAGTTGCAAAGGCCCACTTTTATATCTGGACCTAAGTTTACCACAATGACAGCAGCTGTCAGGTGTATTTGTAGGTGTTCTCTTTCTCTCTCTCTCTTCCTCTGCGTGTGTGTGTATATGTGAATGTGTGGAAGTGGTGTAAAAATGAGGCTTAGGGACTACTGAAGTCCTATTTGTAAAACTGCCTTAGCCACAGGAGCTCTCTGAAGGTAAAGGGAAAACATTCACTTGACTCGAAATTGGAGTCCCATCGCCTAGGTTTATTGTGGCTTCATCATTTTTGGTATGACCCGGGACAGAGAAAGTCACTTAAATGTTACGAGCCTCAGTTTTGTCATTTGTAATTAGTAAAACTAAGGGGATAATGTTATCCACTCTGCTCTGCACTGGGAATCAAAGTGAACTAATGCATGTGAAAGTGCTTGTGAACTGGAAATAAGCTGTAAAAACAACTTCATAGTTATTTCCTAGTAACAGGGGAAATCCCCCAGGGAAGTGCTCAGAAGTTGTCTTTGACTTATTTTTTTTTATCTCAGCAGGGAGCAGCTAACACTCTAGTCAAGGGAAATTGATTTGAATATTTGATTTTAGGATCTAGCCCTTAACCTAGCTTCATTCCCTTGCTGAAACACCCTGGCTTTCAAAAAACACAAACAGAACTAGTTTTGGGTAAAAATGTTGAAGCATATTAAGTATGTTTTTAATGATCTTCTTTTTTCCTTTCAGCATCTCCTCCCCTAGAATGGGTAGAGAGGGTAGCAGGAGAAACTATATCCTGAGATGTAGGATGCCCTAGTAGTTAATAGCTTAAACTCTGGGGGTAGACAGATCTGGGCTGAATTGTTGCTTCATCATTTACTAGTTGTGATCTTGGACAAGTTATCCAACTTCTTGGTTCCTCAGATTCCTAGTCTGTAAAATGGGGCCAATAATTGCACTATTTCATGAGATTGTCCTAAGTCTTCAATTTAATAGTGCCTGGCACAAATTCTGCTCCCAATAAATTTTTATCCACACTATGGTTTTTGCTCCCTCACAGTTATTTATATTTTAAAGTTACCAGCCTGGATTTAGACACTGTCCCAAAGAATGACTTCTGATTTGGAGCATTAAGAACTTTCCCATCTCTTAACTCTGCTGAATTGGTGGTTTGTACAAGTGAGCCCTTAGACAATACTGGGTACAAATTTGAATATAAAACAGAATGTTGATTTTTTGGGGGGAGATGGTATTTCTACAGCCTTTTAATTTTATACTTTTTTGGTGATTTTTCTTTTGCTTTTGTTTACAGATGATCAGAAGTGCTTTTCTTGATATTATCTCCTAATAAATATGTGCATCCCTGTTCTGTCCAGAGGCCCTTTACCACTGACCAGTTGGAGCCTCGATTGGCTGGTCAAGACTTTGACTAAAACAAACTAATAAAAATGAAGTTTATTTCCTGGAATTCAGAGAACATAAAATATGGTATGTGTCTCATGGGAGTAAGCTGGATCCTTAGAAGTATAATAGATATGGTTATGAAACAAGAGCTCAGCTTGTTTAAATTCACCATTTCTGATTTGGGGCATGCTTCTGTGGATCAACCTCAAATTAATTTTGTCAGTTTACAAATTGGCTTTGGTTCCATGAAGTTGTGCCTAATGATTTATTTCCCATCCATACAGTAAAACTGCAGGCCAAATTGTGTGTGTGTGTGTGGGAAAATATGTAGTTACTGGTTAGTTGAACATTTTCTTTTATAGAAACAAGTAGAATCAAGAAAACAGGAAAATACACTTAATAGAATGAGTAGTAAGGTTTATCTGGTGTTTAGGCACTCAAACGAATTACTTTTGTCACACCTCTTACCATAGAGCCTGAACTATTGTTTTTCTGTGTCTCACTTTTGATCAAATGAGGTCTGTAAAGGCAGTTTGAAAATGAGGATGCATTATAAAATTCTGAGATTATTATTTTTTTATCAGCTTAGTGTTTGTTATGGAATGCTCTTGTTAGATAATGTTGAACTTTCTCTTTTGTACCAAGATATTATTGGCATCCTCTCGTGAAATGGTTCTAACGCACACTTTGATTTCTAACTGAAGCACGTTCTTGAATTTGATAACTATGGGGTCTCCAGACTGTCTTGAGTTGAATATAATTTAAACAAACAAGTGAACAGGCTGCAGTCACGAGCAGTCGAAATAGTTGCTGTAAGTAGGAGTCTGTCTTTTTGTTCCTGAGATAAAAAGGCCTCCTTATTTTACTCATTTTGGGTTTATAACTGTCAGTCCTTCTCTTCCTTCCTGTTTTAAGCAGGAAGTGCTGATAGCATTCTATATAAATAAGTACTGCATGTTGCATAACTATTGTCTCCTTTCAGACTTTGAAGAATGCCTTGAATAGTCTTGTTTCACTTCACAGGTACTCACAAGAGCCAGCCAGAAGGTCTTTATAAATAAATAATATTCATGCTATTTATGTCTTCTTGGAGGCATGGTTTGTCTGCCAAATATGTGTTATTAATCTAAATTTGTCAGTCCAGCAGGGTCAGCTCTGAGGAAAATTAGGCAATAAATGAGCCCTTCTTGACTTCTCTTTTATTTAGAGTTATTTTTCCTCCCTTTTATCTCTTTTGCTGTACATATATCCAGTGCTTCTATTCTTTTTTTTTTTTTTTGGTCTCTTTCAGTAAGAAATATTTATTAGAATGCTGCTTTTAATGATTGCTTTACACATACTGAGTAGGAAGCTTTCCCCAATAATTTTAATTGGTTAATCAAACTTTGTTCAAGTATAATTTCCACTTTTTTATTAAAAACTTATTTTGGTACACCAACCAAAACATAGTAACTAACTTCAATTTGTGCAATTTATTTATTTTAGAAAATTAATACTGTATCTTCTCTCTGTGATATTTATTATTTAAATGTTCATTGCAGTTAGTGTTTTAGAACCTACAGTATACCCATTCATTTAAAATATAATCTTATGCTTTATGTACAGCTCATTTGAAATATTGAAAAGATCATCTATAATTACTGATCACCTAGTGGCCTTAAATCTCTAAATACAAATCAAAAAGAATAGGAGATAATCAAGTAAAGATTATTATATTTAAAAGAAAATATCCAGTAATACAGCTATAACTACAGCTGTTTACTTTATCATATTAATTGTACATGCAGTTGAGAATAATTTCTGCCTTATGTAATAGAAGTTATCTTAGATTTCATGTCCTACTCATTAAATTAAAATTAAAAATGTACTCTACATAAATAAAATATGCTTTAACTTATTAATTTTAAATATTGTCATTTAAACATTTGTACTAAGAAAAATGCTAATAAAATTTTTAAAGTTCATTTTCCCTTTTTGTTTTAAGTTTTTGTGTTGTTTCTATCCATAAGATGTTGAATAAATAGCAGGTATCGTGTTTCCCCGAAAATAAGACCTACCTATAAAATAAGCCCTAGCAGGATTTCTAAACATTTAAGCCCTACCCTGAAAACAAGACCTAGTGATGGGTGTGGCTACGCAGCATATCTACTCAACCCATGCATTTTGTCTTGGAGTGGTAAAGAAGATGAGCAGCCCTTCTCTTCTGCCTCATCATGACAGCTACTATCCCAGAGGTGACCAGAAAGGTGCAGACAGCCCCACCAAGGTAGGCTCCCCCTGTCAGGTCCTGGCTATCCTGTGCGTGCTGCAAGCTCAGGCTTTGAGGAGAAAACAACTCATCCCCTGAAAATAAGCCCTAGGGTGTCTTCTTGAGGAAAAATAAATATAAGACCCTGTCTTATTTTTTGGGAAACATAGTAATGTTAGAGTCATCTACTTTCAAATGATAATAGAGTCAAAATGAATGATGAGCAAGTTGAATTATGTACTAAAGAGAAAAATCAGGGGAATTCTTTTGAAGAGTAAAGGAATGTGATTCTAACTGATTAGTGATGAGTTGAGAACAGATATTAGGAAAAAGAATATGAAGTTTGCCAAACCCACCTCTTTGATTTAAGTTTGTAGCCTAATCTTATTAGAAACTTATTTTGTTAATATTAGGTTGGTGCAAAAGTAATTGCGGTTTCAGCATTGTTGAAATTTGCCACTTGATAGTGGAATACATTCTTAAATGTGGTTATGTTATACATAATTTTAATGCACATTTCTTGCTTTATTTTTTTTTTTGCTAATGACTTATTACTTGCTGTTTATATTTATTTTAGACTATGGAAATGATTTTAGACAAAAAACAAATCTGAACGATTTTCTTATTCGAGTTCAAGATGGGTCAGAAAGCAGCAGAGACAATTCGCAACGTCAACAACTCATTTGGCCTAGAAACTGCTAACAGCACAGTAGTGTTTCAAGAAGTTTTGCAAAGGAGACGAGAGCCTTGAAGATGAGGGGCCCAGTGGACAGCCATTGGAAGTTGACAATGACCAATTGAGAGCAATCATCAAAGCTGATCCTCTTACAACTACACGAGAAGTTGCTGAAGAACTCAATGTTGACCATTATATGGTCATTGAGTATTTGTGGCAAATTGGAAAGGTGAAAAAGCTCAATAAGTGGGTGCCTCATGAGCTGATCAAAAATAAAAAAATTATCATTTTGAAGCGTTGTCTTATCGTATGTGACAACAACAAACCATTTCTCCATTGGATTGTGATGTGCAATGAAAAGTGGATTGTATACAACTGGTGACAACCAGCTCAGTGGTTGGATTGAGAAGAAGCTCCAAATCACTTTCCAAAGCCAAACTCGTACCAAAAAAAGTCATGATCACCGTTTGGTGGTCTGTTGCTGGTCTGATCCACTACAGCTTTCTGATTCCCAGTGAAACCATTACGTCTGAGAAGTATGCTCAGCAAATTGATGAGATGCACCGAAAACTGCAATTCGTGCAGCCAGCATTGGTCAACAGAAAGGGCCTAATTCTTCTCCACAGCAATGCCTGACCACACGTCGCACAACCAGCGCTTCAAACGGTGAACGAATTGGGCAACGAAATTTTGCCTCATCTGCCATATTCACCTGACCTCTTGCCAACCAGCTACCACTTCTTCAAGCATCTTGACAACTTTTTGCAGGGAAAAATGCTTCCACAACCAGCAGGATGCAGAAAATGCTTTCCAAGAGTTAGTGGAATCCTGAAGCATGGATTTTTATCCCTATAGGAATAAACAAACTTATTTCTCATTGACAAAAATGTGTTGATTGTAATGATTCCTATTTTGATTGATAAAGATGTGTTAGAGCCTAGTTATGACAATTTAAAATTCATGGTCTGAAACTGCAAGTACTTTTGCACCAATCTAATAATATTCTGCATTGCCTGGAGTCAATCTAAGGATTGACTAATCACATATATTAATAAGACTACATTACTTTGGTGAAGCACCTTTCTTCCGATAGATTCATAATTTTTTTCAGACATAGCTAGTACCTTATTCATTTTCACTCCATCCTTCAAGATTGGCAAATTGACTGTGTGGTCAGTGGTAGTACCTGGTCTAAAACTAGCCTTTGGCATGGAAAAGAAATAGATGAGCAAGGTTGAGTCCATTGCAGAGTGAAAGCAATGATTCTAGCTGCCTGGAGGGGAACTAGATCTGACAAGGTGGACGTAACAGGAGCCAGTTTCAATTCACAGTAAAAAGCTTTTCTGGCAAGTAAATGGCCATCAGTGGAGTTGGCTACCCTAAGGATTACTGAAATAAATTTCTTATCATTACAGGTTTGAGAGTTACATCTGTTAGGTATAAAATAGATAGGGTTCTTCCATTGCTGTAATAACTAAAATTCTACCAATGCTAATATTATATGATTCTATAGTTAATTAATCTAAATGAGAGAAGCCACTAAGTAGCATGTACTAGGTACGCAATAAAAAGGATATAATTATTAGAACAGTTAAACATTCAATAAAATAAATTTCTATTTATTTAGTAATCATGATTATAGGCTTAAGAGAGAGATTAATCTTGGCACCAATTCTCGTACATTTTATTTATTTATTTATTTATTTATTTTTTTTGAGACAGAGTCTCGCTTTGTTGCTCAGGGTAGAGTGAGTGCTGTGGCGTCAGCCTAGCTCACAGCAACCTCAGACTCCTGGGCTCAAGCGATCCTACTGCCTCAGCCTCCTGAGTAGCTGGGACTACAGGCATGCACCACCATGCCCGGCTAATTTTTTCTATATATGTTAGTTGGCCAATTAATTTCTTTCTATTTATAGTAGAGACGGGGTCTTGATCTTGCTCAGGCTGGTTTCAAACTCCTGACCTTGAGCAATCCGCCCGCCTCCGCCTCCCAGAGTGCTAGGATTACAGGCGTGAGCCACGGCGCCCGACCATCGTACATATTATTTATATACTGAGCTAGCAGTCCCATACAAGGACTAGTGATAACCCTCTTATTTTCCTAGGAAAAAATTAGGAGATTGAAAGTTTTAGCACACCATTTATAAGTGATGCTGACTGATTAAGTAAGTGTAGGGGTATCTATTTAGAGAGTCTGAAATCAATTTTGATTTATTTTATTAATATAGTCCCCTTACACTCATCTCTCTGGACTTGTACCTTTCCCTCCTTTCTCTTTCTCTCTTCTCTCTCTCTCTCTGGTTTCTCTGCCAATCTCATTGTTTAGTCTCTACTCTTTTACTTTTTCTGGTGATTTCTCCATTGTTTAGCTGCACAGCAGCTCATTTCGACCCTGGATGGCCTGACTTCTAGGATAGTATCATCTCATTAGGCCAATGTTTCCTTGCCTATTTCAGTCTGTGAACTTGTTCTTGTCGGGGAGGTTTTTCTGTCTCACATGCAATCATTCATCAGCCTGAGATGAGCTAATCTCCTCAATATTTTTAATTTGTCCCCTCCCATTTTGGTTGCTTATTGCTATATTTATCTACATTTTATCTCTGCATACCTATCCTTCTAACCAAAAAGTATCAAAAGGAAGTGTGGAAAATCTTGACATCATGACATGACAAGGAAATCTTTACATTATCCATGACAGCACTTACCACATTGTGTTTTAATTGCTAGTATTCCTGTCTTCCTTCCCCATTAGACTGTGAACATGAGGGAAGAGTTGTGGATGGTATCCTTATTACTTCACTCAGTGTTGGACATATAGTAGGTACTCAGTGTGTAACTTAAGTGAACAAAAAGCTACCAAAATGTTTGATATCATAGTGGGTATATAAAAGTTAAGACAACGTAGTTTCATATTTTATCAAAGGCCGTTTGCATGATATATGTCTGAACAAATAAATAATGCCTTTTTCTAAGAAGGATAAAGCATGGCTCAGTTATGTTTTACAAACCTACTTAGGTACAGAGATTTTTTTTATCATACTTAATTAAAGAGTTTGTCTAAAACTTTGATAAGTCACATCAAGTTGTTTTCCTGTGAGAACCACTTACAAGGGTCAACAATTATGTAACCATTTATGATTATAAACAGTTGTGGTTAGGTAAGTGTGGTAAAAATCTAAACTTCTAAACAACTCTTTGATCTTTGAAAACAAGAATGTGTATTGGTCATAGTCTAGAAGTAAGTGAAGTGTCTAAGTACACTGGAATGAAGGCTGGAGACACGAAGTGTCCCAAGGAATAAAATAGATGCAGTAAGTCACATAAAATTATGATATGCCTTTTTACCTTTATGATTTAAAAATCATTGTGTTTTTTATGACTTAGAAAATGGCATTGCATTTTATTATGATATAAGAAATATGTATTAATATAGAAAAATTTAAAAGCAGTACTGAATAAAAAGAACACAAAAATCACTTGTGGAACTATTGTACCCAAATAATTGTCATTAACAATTTCATGTATGGTTTTTCTAGTTTTATTCTATTGAATAGTAAGAATAATTATAAAAATAATGGTATAACCAGTTTAATTCAATAACTACATTAAGTATGGTATAAGAAGAAAGCAATTTTATTGTTCCTCACCATTCATTAAACTCTTTTTGTGGAATAATTCTTGTTCTTGATGAAATTTCAAATGTGCACTATCAATCTTAGATGTTAATTTAGTCTAATAATCATGTAACTCTAAACTCAATTTAAAGCTGCTCCTTTCTTACAAGATTGACCTATTTCAGGGTTGTTACTGGGGGAGGCATGATCAGCATTTTTATTTTGCCATCTTACTACTATATTCCTTTTTCTACACTCTCTAGGCTGCATCTTCGTGATTGGGGTTTGAGGTGGAGTGTGTATGTTTGTTTGTGGCAGGGGTAAGGGAGTTAAAGGAAAGAAGGACTGTACCTGACTGGTACAGTTGTGTATATTGTGTTGCTACCATTTTGGTGTGGCAGATTTCAAATGTTGTGCATTCTTTGAAGGTTATTCATCATTGGCTGTCTCTTTTCTATAGTTATCTTGATTCAGACAATGCCTTCTCTGGCTAGCCACTTACAATGCTGTTCTTAGTCCTCTGGTTACTAGCTGTCTTTCTCTCAACTCAGGTTTGTTACTTTAATTGGATCTTTGGGTAGAGTCTTTTTAAAGATAATGCGAGTTCAACTCCATTGCCTGGGTTCACTTTTGGTCCTCAGGAAATATACATGAATTTTTGTCTATTAAATTCTAGAAGTTTAGGCCATTCCCAAAAGCAGCTCTATCTTCTTTTCTACCATCTAGCTGATAAAACTTTAGGCCTCACAGCCTCTCATCTTTAGACTTCCCTAGGCAGGCATCCTTAGGTTCTCACCCCCAAATTCCATGGTACACATATAACCTTTCCAAATTATTTCCTTGAAGCTCCCTTCACTTAGCTTGAGGGGAAGGAGAAGCAAATACCCCGCTTCTTTTGGAGGTTGAAGGAGAATATGTGCAATACTTTGAAAACTTTCTCTAAATAAATCTTTACTACTGTCCCATTATATTCTCAACACATTCTTAGCCTTCTGTTATGTATCTTGGAGGTGGGTGAAGGTCCAATGTTGGCAGAATTAAGTTTTGGCTACTCCGTGTGCAAGCCTTTCTAGAACATCTTGCACTTCCTTCCTATCACAATGTTTTTGGCCTTGGGGCTTCTGCTAAACTGACACAACAGCAAAAGTCAGATTTAGCATCCTGTTACACTAATGCTTCCAAAGTACTTCCTATATACCAAGAACTAATGCTACGTGCTTTACATGTACGAACCCATTTGATCCCCACAACAATTTAAACAGAGTGTATAATCATTACCTTCATTTTATAGTTGAGAAAACTGAAGTAAGATGTCGAATAACTTGCCTAGCTTTACACAGTCAGTTAATGATGTAATAAGGTATTGAACTCAGGCTGCCTGCCTTCAGAGCTTACAACAGATGTGCTATGCATACCTAGCATAGAATTATATCTTTCTGTTAGGCTAAACAAAATGGCTTTTTGTTGGCTGTAACTTACTGGTATTAAAATGCAACCAGACTGTTGGGACACAGTGATCATTAATAAGCCTTCTTCTCATGTTTGTTTATAAGGTGTCCTTTAGATGTTTGCTGCAAAGTCACGAAGTATTTCTAGTAGTAACTGAGTAGATATGGTCAATTGTATTTGAAATATATTTTAAATGTATTTATGTATAAAAGTAGTACACGGACATGTTAACAAAACAATGTAGATAAGGAAAAGAGCTAATCTATAATTAGAGGAACAAAGATTACAGCTTCCTAGGTTTCAGCTACCTGTTTAGGTGACTCAGGTGCTATAATCATTCCCTTAAAGCTCAAAATATTTAAAAATTCCAACAGCTTAGATTTTGAATTACTTCTTTTCACAATGGTTTGCCTCATTCCTAATTCTCAGAGCAGCCCCTGGGCCTCTTTGATTGACTACCAGGAGGTTGTCCTTCTTGGTAAATCTACATTAGACCAAACCTCTCTCACAGCTAGAATGATCCAGTTTATAAGACTATGATTCCCTTTTGTGTGTCTTACATTATAAAGGCATTGCTGCAGGGGTGGGTGGGTAGTGATGTTACTCATTTTTTCTGCTTCATATCCAGCTAAGGAAATACTGTCATTCCTTGTGCCCCACAGTCAGACAATCCAAGCAGTCAGGGATTCCCTAGGCAGTTGTTTAAATGTCTTTGCGATCTCTAAGAGTTCTGCAGCAGTATATTCCCTGATAATGATAGTCTCCTGCATTGGTTGACTCCCATTTTGCTGCACTTGTTGAGCTTTCACTTTCCTTTGCAAGAGGAAGTAAGCTTGCCAAGGCTCTTTGTCCCTCTCATCAATATTGATGACCTCTATATTATCAAGAGCTTCCTATTCATAATATTCCTAAGGATTCCATGTTTTTATATCCTAATCAGGCTTAGTTATGATAGCCCTGATTTTTGGTTGTTTCCAATTTTTCCCCTGCAAACAGACAAATTTACACGCTAATGTTTTAATTTTTGTTTCTTGCTCCTCAATTTTGTCCAGTAGATTTGAGGCAAGGAGAGAAATGGAAAGGAGCATGTCCTTCTGTAGTTGCAACTCCACCCCTAGCTGTTTAATTTTCTCTTCTGCTGCTCACTGGGCTTCCATTGCCAAAGGAATGGCCCACAGAAGCCACAGGGCAGCTGCTCACCACCCTTCCTTGTCACAGTATGGTGTATGGCTCTCAGTTAACAATTGCTCTAACACCACTACCCCTCCAACCCCTATGTTTTGGGGGTGTCCTCTTACTCATGCAGTAGTCCACAAGCATCTAAAAGGTGAGCCACGCCATTCCACATAGAAGTGGCTGGCCACCCTGGGATTTCCCCCATGGGCGCTTCATTCCGTTTATTATTTCTTGTTCTCTCAGCTCCTGTATGGATTGCTGAATGTTCTGCATGGTGAGCAGGTTTATGCAAACCTACCTCTAAAGGCCAAGAGAGCTGAGAGGCTGAAAAATCCATTTTCTCATAAAAAAATTTAACATTTGGTAAAAACTTAAGGAACAGAAGCAATGCCTTAGGCAGCTGCTGGACAATAAATTTCTGCACTTGCCCTCTCGAAAATATTTTTTATATAGGAAAGTTTTTGGTAAAACACATGTAGCTGACCATGTCTCAGACCCTCTTATGAAACTCATGACCACTGGGAAAGTTAGGTAAGCATCTTTATGGGGGGGTTATCTATGCTACAGCCATTGTTTCTTGACCTTGCTACAGGAATACCTTAGTATACAGGAGTCAAACTTTGGTCATTATGACAGTTTCACTTCAAGATGCAACAGGCTGTTTTCCTACAATGATTTTTTATTTAATATTTTGAATATAAAATAGAATAAACTAGATCAAAATCAAATGGCATAAAATGGCAAATAGTGACATTCTCTTTTCTTATCACTGTTCCCTATTCACTCAGTTTCCAATTCTTTGCTCTTCCACAGGTAAATACTTTACTTAGATCTTTTATGCATATTTCCAGTTTTTAAAAATGCAAACACAAGCAAGTGTGAAATTATACTTTAATTTCATGTCTCCTCAGTTTTTTTAAAAAGAAAATTTAGTGTTCTAAATGTGCTGTTTTGCACTTTTTTTTCCACACCACAATATATCTTATGGATTTTTTTTATACCAATACTTAGAGGGCTTTCTCATCCATGTTTACAACTCTGTCTATTCTACTGAATGGATATATCATAATTTATTTAACTAGTCACCTATTTGTGGACAACTGGTTATTTATAATCTTTAAATACTATAAATAATGCTGTAAAACGATATCATTTTAATAGTGTTCTATTATTTTATTCTATAGATGAAGCAATATTTATTTACACAGTCCTATATTGTTGAATACTTAGGCTTTTTCAAATATTTTATTATAAATAATGCAATTAACATTAATGTACTACTATTTTTGTGTATATCTATATTTTTTAGGATGAATTTCTAGAAATTATGCTATTTTGTAGTATCAGTTCTTTTATATATATATATATATATACACACACATACTATAACCATAACTTGATTATAAACTCCTTAAAAAAAGGAAATTTTTGCTATTACCCTAAAATACCAAGGGTAATATTATATTCACATTGAGCTCAATAAACATATATTGATTGTAGGGACAAATTTTGGTCTGAGTATTTTTTCTATGTTACTGTGAGAACGGAAGTGAATTGCTTTACTCCTTAGCCTGTGGCCATAGACAAAATTCCCAAGCCTTAGGATGATAACAATGGAGTCACTCTTTAATAAAAGCAAGGAATACAGGGGACCCAAGAGTACAGATGATCAGTGGAGAGAACTTAAATGGTGTTCCCCTCGCTTCTTCCAGGACGAACCTCACAACTAGGTTGGCACTGAAGAAGGGAAACCATGAAGCATATGACAATTCTAGTCTAAAATTCTACTCCTGGTATACAAAGATGATATTCGTGACTCCTCAGTAGTAGGCCTTGTATTTAAGGTTGTATCTTCAGTTATGAAAATGACATACTATGCCCCTTTTGTGATTTATGACTAATCCTTGGGAGAATGGTTGACGGGAGTTAGAGTGAAGATGGTTAGAGAAGCAACCATTTAATTGCATTAAATCCTGGTGTCTTTCACACCATTCTACAGTAATCAAAATTACCTGGGTCCAAAGGTAGTAGTAACATGTCATAATATGCTTGGAAGATAAAGGGAATGAGTGTATCTTTGGCTTTTTTTTTTTTTTAAGCTATAGGCCCAGATGCTTTGATGAGTACATGATAATATAAATAAGGACATCCTGGAAAAATCATCAGACAAGAAGAACAAGTTTGAGAACAGTCTATGTGGTAAAACAAGTTGCTTCTTGTAGAGCTGTGGACTAAACACTTAACTTTCACTGGCTAAGCATTATCTACCCAAAATGCAGAGATACTCACGTAGTTTGGAGTGGCAGAGAAACTTACATTGTATTTTGCACCAGAGGTATGTGACCAAAATTCATTTGGGAAATGTTTTATCTGTATTTTTCTCACTGTTCCTGAGGGTTGAGAAATGTGGAAACCAGATAATGTTACTTAACAACTGTTTTAATCTCTGTGGTGTTTTTGAATCCTAAGTCAGATGAATGCTCTTTGGATGTACTACTGAGGGGAGGAGTAGGCAGGCTGCTGAGAACCTGCACAGAGCTTCTCTTTTATTTGTTGAATATTCCTTCAGGTGCCTGATGTTTGACTATGTTCTAAGATCTCTATTAAGTTTAGAAGTGCTTCCACTGTGTGACAAATGGAGCTTCCTCTACCACACACAGTGATCTTTCAGACATCTTAGAAATAATAAACAATCAAATATGTTAAAGGTTTGCTATTGTCCTTTAACAATTCAAAACCAGAAACAATTTAAGTGTTTCTGGCAAGCTGACTTTTCTTGTAAATGGTGCTGAGAGGAAGCTGGAATCCTGCCATTGTCTCTTTAACCTTAATCAAGATTATGTAATATATAAATCCAGGAAGTTTTGCAAGATATAATAATAGCTTGCTTGGCTTTCTGTGCCACTTTATTCTCTCATATCTTCTGTCTCTTATTGCTATTTATCTCCATTGCTAACTGTAGGCATTCTCCTGAAGTTCAATATTGAGCTTTCTTTTCCCCCTCAAGGATCCATCCGCTTTTATGATTTCAACTATCTCTTTATGTAGTTACCAAATCATTGCTTTTAATCCTCACTACTAAAGGTCTCTGTTACCACATTTCTTTCTTTCTTTCTTTCTTTCTTTCTTTCTTTCTTTCTTTCTTTCTTTCTTTCTTTCTTTCTTTCTTTTTCTTTCTTTCTTTCTTTCTTTCTTTCTTTCTTTCTTTCTTTCTTTCTTTCTTTCTTTCTTTCTTTCTTCTTTCTTCCTTCCTTCCTTTCCTTCCTTTCTTTCCTTCCTTTCTTTCCTTCCTTCCTTTCCTTCCTTCCTTTCCTTCCTTCCTTTCCTTTCTTCCTTTCCTTTCTTCCTTTCCTTTCTTTCTTTCTTTCCTTTCTTTCTTTCCTTTCTTTCTTTCTTTCATCTTTCTTCCTTCCTTCCTTCCTTTCCTTCCTTTCTTTCCTTCCTTTCTTTCCTTCCTTCCTTTCCTTTCTTCCTTTCCTTTCTTCCTTTCTTCCTTTCCTTTCTTCCTTTCCTTTCTTTCTTTCCTTCCTTTCTTTCTTTCCTTCCTTTCTTTCTTTCCTTTCTTTCTTTCCTTCTTCCCTTCCCTTCCCTTCCCTTCCCTTCCCTTCCCTTCCCTTCCCTTCCCTTCCCTTCCCTTCCCTTCCCTTCCCTTCCCTTCCCTTCCCTTCCCTT